>JAVGVS010000458.1:126144-300241 GCA_032718565.1 Distichodus sexfasciatus | reverse complement strand
TTAGTGCATATAATGCAATTTATTAAATCGCATTACAAATATATTTTAAGTATTTGTGGAGTTATTATTTAATATTATTTTATAATTCATAAGCTGATAAAAGTTTTCTCCCAGACTAAAAAATGCAAAGGAAATCTAAAACCCACTCTACCACAGCAAAACAGTTTCCACTCTTGACAATCTGCAGCCCACAACTTTTTAAAATGCATTTTATCCTCAGGGAATGTAATTTTTATTTCCAGCCGCTCGTCTGGCCGGCGTGGAAACCCACGTCTCGTCTCCCGAGCTGCCACTTTAGCGTTATCGATACTGCGGTTAGACGCGGCGCTGGCTCGTGTCGAGTTTGCTCCTCGTGTCTGTGATAAATGGCTCCTCGCTTTTATTCCATGTTGAATTATAAAACGTTTTTTCCTCAACCTGACCTCCATCGCCTTCCCCTCCCAAAACCGTGTTGCAGCCGCGTCTAGACCTGAGCGCCGCCGACGTTTCCTCTCCGCTGTCTCCCCCGATCTCCAGCTTTCATATCTGCTGACGTTGCACGGCAAAGTGTGTGTGTGTGTATGTGTATGCAAGCTCATGTTCTCAAATTTGACCCTTGTCTAAAAGCGGTGGAATAATTGGCTCAGCGTATCTCGGTGTAAAATGGAGCGAATTGTGAGAATGTGCAGAATCAGCTCCATAATGCCTCATCCTTTGATCGTTGACGTGGAGTCTAACGAGGGAGGGAGGGAGAGGGAGAATGACACACTGGCAGCGTTGCACTTACTTTTTCACAATGATTTATCAAGTGTAAAGTGCATCTTGGTTCCTGTGAGGCGTGAGAGAAGTGTGTGTGTGTGTGTGTGTGTGTACAGCAACTGCCACCCTGCTTGCATTTGCTGTTATTAATCAGGACGGAGGGAGACTGTGAAACAGTAGCTGACAGGCTCCCTCCATCAAAGAAAAAGACAGGAGCGCGTGAGGACTAGAGGGAAGGAAAAGAGTGGGAGAGGAAGAGAGGGGGAGGAAAGAAAAGGCAGCTATAAGCAAAGAGGAAGAAAGAAAGAAGGAAGAGCGAGGGAGTGAATGTGAGGACGGGGGAAGGAAAAGAGAGAAGGCACAGAGGTAAAGGAAGAGGAAAAAGAAGGAGCAGGAGAGAAGGAAGGAAAAAAAAGAGGGAGGAAGAAAGGAAAAGAGATAGAAGGCAGATAGAAAGTCTCTGGAGTGAGGAGAGAGAATGAAAGGAATGAACAGAAAGGAGAGAAAAAAGGAGGAAAGACAGGAAAAGAGAGGGTATGGAAGGACAGGAGGGGAGGAAACAGCGGTAGAGTGGGAGGGAAAAGAAGCAACAGGAGAGAAGGAAGGAAAAGAAAGAGGGAGGATGGATGAGAGGCAAAGAGAAAGAAGGCACATGGAAAGACTCATAGAATAAATAGAGGAAAGGAAGGAAGAGAGAGAAGAAAAAGAGGATGAAAGGAAAGAAAAAGATAAGAAGGCACAGATGTAGAGGGGGAGGAAAGAGAAGGAGCAGGAGAGATGGAAGGAAAATAAAAAGGAAGAAAAAGAGATATAAGGAAGATAGAAAGACTGGAATAAAGAGAGAAAGAAAGGAAGGAAGGAGGAGAGGAAACGGGAAGAAAGAAAAAGAGAAGGGAAGAAAGGAACGGGGGAAGGAAAAGAGAGAAGAATGCACAGAGGTAGTGAAGGATGAAAAATAAGCAGGAGGAGAAAATGAACAAAGAGTGGAGAAGAAAGGAAAAAAAGAGAAGGCAGATAAAAAGAGAGAAAGGAAGGAAGGAGGAAAGAGGGAAAAGAGGACGAAAGACAGAAAAAGAGAGAGTGAAAGGGAGGCGCCAAGGTTAGAGCGGGAGGGAAAGAAGAAGGAATGAAGGAAGGAAAAGAGACATGGACAGAAAGGTGGGGCTGATTAGTGAGACTGAGAGAGAAGTAAACCCTCTTCACGCTGCCTTACACCATCATCGTCGTCGTCATCGTTGTCATCATGCGTCTTCCCCCTCGTTCTGTTTGCATCGATCACCTCGCCACACCGCCTCGCTGTTCAAAATCTCGAGCGCTGAGTAAAAATCCCGTTATGTAAAGATCTTGTAGGAGCGGAGCCGGAGCCATCATTAATTCATTCCATCGTCGTGTTAGTTTCATGCCGTGCGAGGGTCGGATCTGCCCCGACGCTGAAGACAAAACACAGAAATCTCCCTCCGTCATTCATGTTTTATAGCCTCGTTCCTGCAGCGGCGCAGCGAGAACGCTGACCTAGTCGCAGTCGGCACACCGGCGTTAGCTGAGAAAGACGTTAGAGACGTTAAACCCGTTCTGAAATCACTGCCTCCACTAGTGACGCCGTTGGTGTCGGGGCTCCCTGACGACTTCTGGAATGTTCCAGTTCTACAGATCAGAAGTCAAGAAGGGAACCAGTTTTGATCGGTAGAATTGGATCCCAACATACCCACCAAAGTTCACACCAAGTTCCACAACTTGAATTTGGACAAGGACTGTTGTCGTCGTGAACACAGCACAGCGCAGTGCACCACAAAGAAATGTGACCTCTGCATTTGATCCATCTAACATGGGCAGCCCCGCAGAGGCGGTACCTTTACCAGTCGGGGATTCGAACCTTAACCCAACCTTCCGGTCACAGGGCGAGCTCCCTAACCCGTTACTCTAGCAACTGCCCCAGTCTACCGGGGCTGCCCAAGGCTACCGGGATGGTGCGTTGGAAATGTTCGATGCTACTTGATCTGCAACAGTTATGAGCCGTTGCTAGTGTGAAACTTTCCGAACCAGCGCCAGCATCTGGATGTGATCCATATTTCCAGGTTCTGCACCAGTATTAGAGACGTCGGTACAATGTTGGAAATATTGCATGTTAGTAACAGTTTGTTGGTGTTGCTGTCCTTGATGAGCCGTCCAAGTACTGTACAAGACTTTCAGGGAGTCCAGCACAATGTTGGAAAGGTTTCTTGCTATCAGCAGTCCATTGTGATCGCTAGTCAAGTAGAGATGTGAACGTACACTGGTCTCACAATTCGATTACGATCATATCAACAATTCGATTTGATGCGATATTTTTCGACATTACAGTACACAGATTGGGCATGGATCGCAGATCAGGCCGCCATAGTTACTACCGGGATGTTCTTTTTAACTAGATTTTTTTATGCCGTAGCCAGAAAATCACCAAGCAATGTATTTACGATATAATCCAGGGGTTTTCAACTGCTTCTTTCCCAGAGACCACCACTCAGACTAAGACTTCTTCTATTACTTTGTAGATATGTGACCTGACAAAATGAGTCACAGTGACCCAAAATTCTAAATTGAGTTTTTGGTATCATTGGAAAGATGAGAAAATAAGCGTTAAAATGATATCTTGGTCAAAGCTTAAACGGTTGTCAAGTTACAATCGTTTGAATTATGGTATCGCAGCACCATTTTCCAACTGAACAACCGAGAAAATCGCATTTAAAGTTTTTCGTCAGTTTTTTGTTGATATCTTTAACAATCCATAGCATCCAAAGAGATGCACGCAGTATTCAACAACAAAATTTTACTACAGGCATTTAGATACTTAGGAAAATATATTAAATCAGACTGAAGCTTCAATTATTTCAAAATATTTATTAAATACTTATCAAATAAAGCGAAAACAGCATTTATTTTGGACATTCTTTTGTAAGATTTGAGAGCTGCAACTCAACTTAAATAGCCATTTAAGTACATTTTCACAATTATTTCCATAATGAAACTTTGGGAGATTAATTTTGAAGAACTTTTCTTTCATATAACACCAAAAAAGAAAAATCGATATTTTTCAACATAATCGGCCCGTATCTAAATAAATAGTACGCCGACTTCCGACTCATTACGGCAGATCGGGTCACATATTTGAATTAGATTCATTAAACATAAAGACGCCCAAATCATCTGGAAATGTTTTGAAAAATAAATAAAATGGAAAAAAACTAACAAGTGATTTCAGTAGTGAAACTGAATTGCATGTCACGGCCCACCTGCCATGCCACCGCGGACCACTAGGGAGCAGCAGATCACTGGTTGAAACCTCACGATGTAACCGATTATGTTCTTCCACTGCACTGATGTAGAATCGTTCACGTCTGCATCGCAGTGCATTGGTCGTGATTAATTTAAACACCTCTATGAGCAAGCAGCTGAACTTGATGGACTTGGCCTTCAGAAACACTGTCTCATTGTGTGGAGGTAGAGTTTATGTGACTGCAGTGCCGTGCTTTTTCAGTTCCGAAACCGTGTTGCCGAGGGGAAATTAGCGACCTCCAACATCTCCCGCATTGGCGGCCGGAACGCAGTACGAGTCTGCCGGGACCGGGTCCGGGGTGAGACCCGGCCAGCGTCCCCCTCGGCCCTCGTTCGGCAAGCGCGAAAGCCCCTCGTTTCTCCGGGGAGAGGAGCAGCGCCCAGGCCCTCAATAATCCCGTTATCGGCCTCTCCGAAGCTTAGCGCTCCTCTGCCCTCAAGACGCCAACGCTAAGCCGGCTCTCCATCCTTTTCCTCTTGCTCGGTCTCGGGCTTTCGCTTACACTCGTCTCTACCTCTTTCGACCCTTACTTTTTTATTGTAAAAAAAAAAAAGTCAAGGCAAAAAGACATGCGGTGGTGCTTTTTCCTTTTTTGGCAAAGTCTTTCTTCTTGGTACCCAGTCTCAGCTATCTGGAAAGGCAAGAACGTGACAGAATGTGACATTTCCTCTCAGACGGAGAGCTTTTCTCCACCGATGAAGTCGTCGTCTTTGTCGTCGCACTCGACTTTTTCCCCAGCACTTCGCGGCAGACGAGCACCGCATAAATCAGCGGAAAATCTCCTTTGATCCGCCGGCAAAGGTGTCGAGCGCCTAGCCTTTCCCTCCTGCTCGACTGAATAAAGTTTTAGAGAGTTCGCATCCCATTCCCGCAAACGTGCCGCGGCACGAGGTAATTTATTAGGAAGACAATGAGGCATGCCGGAAGCCATTATTCTCGCTGTCTAAACCATATGTCGAAAGTAAACACATAAAACAGCCAGCGCATATTTTCGTTCGGCGCATGATGTCGTGAAAGAAATAATAAAACCTGACGTATTTTCTAGCCCCATCTTGCTCATCCGTGTCGGCTCGCGCCTCTTCCTGCACTTGGTATGCTGCGACCCGGCTGGCCATAATGGGATAATTGTCAGGCTCTTGGGCTAGATCTGCTGATAGGTCGGAATCTGGATCAAAGTCCGCAAGCGGCAATTTGCAATGCTAATTTCCGCCCCGAAGAGTAATTGCGTTTAGGCGCTTAAACGAGCCGCTTTGTGGCGCCAGCGAAAGCGCCTTTTGTCTGGCACGGAAAGCCACGAAGAAGAAGAGATTATATTTGCTCTTCAGATTTGATTGGCGCCCGCTGCGACCCCGACAGCGGCGAGGCCGATAAAAGCCCCACGACCTCCGACCTCTTGCCGCAAATCGTGGGACGCTGGGACGTGTCTCACGCTGACGAGAGTGACTTCTCCGCTTTCGACGGAGCAAATGAATGTTAAGATGGTGCAAGATTCCGGGGTTTTAAAAAAAGGCCTCGATAAAGAGAGCATGCTGGAAATTAGCCTTGTTATCTCCAGCTCGAAGGTGGCCCAAAGGGCAGCCACGGGAACTGCCAAAGGCAGATAAAGGGTCGATAGTAGGACCTTGGGGGGTGGGGGGGTGCAGCAGAGCTGGCTAAGGTCTTTTAAGGCTGTATAAATTTACTAAGTGTACCCGGGTTCAGCTCGGATCAGTGCTACCTTAAATTTAGTGCAAAATTCTTTTGGTGCAGGCTTCAGATCTGGGGATATGGCAGAAAAAATTTAAGCAAGAAACAATAACTATCCACACCGTAATTAAGGCTTCACAAAGCATTATGTGCCCGGAATCCACCACTGGCATCGGGTCAGTATTAGCAGAAGTCGTTGAATCGGTCCTGTGGTTCTCCAACAAATTCTGCGGTGGAACCATTTCAGATCTAAAACCGTCTAGTTGGCAAGTTGGTATTGAGGTTCCTTGACAGTTTGGAGGAGGCTCATTGGTTCCAGGTCCACAAAGTAGGAGCCCTTTCTGTTCTGTAGATTTCGAGCCAAAGCTTCAGAAAAAGTTAGCTGTAAATGGAGCAATCTAACAAGTTGCTTCACCAACAAATAGGTGGCAACTCTGGTACGTTCGTTTCAGCTTTATCATGTGTGAGTATTTCTGGTCTGTAGAGCTGGAAACAATGCCCCTCAGTGTTGTTAGACAAGGACTGTACCAGGCAAAACTGGGCACAGATTTGGACTGGTCTCATGCTAGTGACTAACTCTTCAAGCTGCAGCGTGAAATAGGTGATGTTCTTCATTGCTGCGTTTGTCCTATACTAGATCAAGAGATAAACATCAAGATAAATCCATTTGTTCGTGCGAAGGGTGGAACTGATTTTGGCTTGCTCATAGGATGCTGCTACAGTCCCCAATTACTGGGATGTGAAATATCCCTGGAGCAAAATAGGGTTAAGGCTCTCTGCTCTTTTGCTCAGCGGAGGTTTTTGGGTTCTCATGAGCTTTAAACCCCTGGTCTTATGGTCACCAACACAGAGTTTACATTTACATTGACATCTACGGCATTTAACAGACATTCTTACCCAGTGCAACTTCCAATTTCCTCATTTCTGGGACAGTTTCCCTAAGATCAGGTAAGGGTCTTGCTCGGGGACCCAGTGATGGTGGTGCTGGAGGTAGAATTCAAACTCACGACCTCTTGGACCATAGGCGAGTGTCCTAACCACTAGACCACTGTCCACCACTTTAGTTGCTTAGCCCACTGTGCCACCACATAATTATGGAGACAGTTTCCTGAAGCAACTCGGGTTAAGGGTTTTGCTCAGGTTCTTAATGAAGGTTTACAATTTGTTATTGTGACTAAATGTGACCAGATTCTGTTCGATATATTGTTTTAATATTTTTTTCTCACACCTTCATAAAACTCACCGCCCGCTTCGCCCAGTCGGATCCGAGAAGAGATCTGCATTTGCATAAACGCAGGTATTTCAAACAGACAATTACTAGGTTCCTTGCTGTTTTAATTGAAATCAGAGTGGCACGAACCCAGCCAGCAAGCACAATGTTATCATCTCGGCACGGACCAGAATCGCGCCGGTCTCTCCCGTCTTAATTAGAGTCGCTTTCTGAGTCTGATCCTGCTTGCAATCCGAAGCACATCGAACCATACGGTCATTATCTGTTCCGCCACTCCCATCTGCCCCTTCTGTTTATGCACTTTGTCCCTACGGATCCCTCACAAAAAGTTCCCGCTACCAGAATGAGACTGCGTTCTCCATTGGGTTCTACCTGTTGCTACTGTCATTGTCGTCTTTGTCATCATCCAAAGTCTGTTGGAAGCCGTTTTGGCCAAGAGCCTTGTCATGTGGGTGTTTTCCAAGTCTGGACGACCTCCGGCGTTCCCGGAGCGCAGAGCAAATGGATTGATAGATCAGGGAGGGAGCGTGTGCGGGGTTATTATTACCGCATTCCAGATGGCCGCTTTGATGGCGACAAATAGCCTGTGGCGCAAACGGTGTAAACGCAGATCACTGCTGGAGATTTACAGGGTGAGAACTGATATCAGAGCCCAAATCAGCGTAGCCTTGGATGAACTTTGGCATGACCTTGATGGAGTTGTAATGTTACTGTACTACACGCTGATGAAATGCTGGCCAATCATTTTGTCCTTATTATTGTTTCTTTTTCTTGTAACTATTATTTGGTATTATTATTTGCCGTCCGATTCCTTCAAAAGTTTTTGTTATTGTGTTTCTTGTCGCTAGGCCTACTGCAGCCTTATTCTTCTCTTTTTTTCCAAGTCAAGAAACTTTTTGTCTCCTATTTTGGCCAGCTTGTCGTCCCCTGTTTTGGCCACAAGGGGGCACTAGCATTAAGCTTGTCGTTCCCTGTTTTGGCCACAAGGGGGCACTAGCATTAAGCTTGTCATTCCCTGTTTTGGCCACAAGGGGGCACTGGCATTAACCTTGTCGTTCCCTGTTTTGGCCACAACGCGGCCATTCGCCTTTTTGTGCGCACAGCAATCACGTTTGTTCAGGAAGTGTTAGTTTGTATTATGATTTTCTGTCTCTACTATATAACAATAACTGTGGTTTATAGCAGGGGTTTTGAACTGGTTCTGTCCCAGGGACCACCATTCAGACTAAGCAGTAGTCTGCGCCCCATTGTAGCCGTGTTTGTTGGGAGTGGGAAAGAGTGTGTGTGTGTTTATATATATATATATAGTCTTTTTTAGATGTTGCATTAAATTCATTATTGATAAAGATGCCCAAAACATCTGGAAATGTTTTGAAAAATAAGTAAACTGTATTGTACGTCATGGACCACCAGGGGACAGCGGACCACCGGTTGAAAACTCCCTGGTTTATCGCGTTAACTCTGCTGTTAAATCTATTGTATAGCTCTATTTCTGCTTTATCGCACTAAGGTTAGGTAGCTTATTATGTCATTGTGAATCCAGCACACAGTGCACCACAACCAAGCTTGACCTCTGCATTTGACCCATCCGTGAAAGAGCAGCTTTTTGGGAGCACCCAGGGAGCAGTGCTTGGGGACGGTACCTTGCTCCTGAGTACCTCAGTTGTACCTTTACTGGTGCGGGACTTGAACTGCTGATCTTCCAGTCACTCTGCCAACTCCCTAACGAGTACGCTATCAACTGCCCCGTAGTTGTATAGTGGTAAGTGAGGCGTTAAACTAGCGTCTAACAGTACGGTGTGTAAATATTACCAATCTAGTTTGAATGAATTTAGCGGTGAGTTCAAAAGCTTTACATGCATCAGAGTGTTACTCACTTAACCCACAGTCCTTGGGGACGGTACCTTGCTCAGTGTACTTCAGTGGTATCTTTACTGGTCCTGGGATTCGAACAGGCGACCTGCCGATCACAGGGAGAACTCTCTAACCATTATGTGATCCAACTCCACTCTCTAGTGAGACACTAACTCTCCACTGCTCTCTTCTCCTGTACTTCTCTCTCTCTCTCTCCCTCTCTCTCTCCCCCCTGCAGGAGGTGATGCAGATGGAGGCACAACAGGGGGGCCGGCTGATCGACGAGCCACATGTCCTGCTCTTCAAAGACAGCTACCACAACCTGCGCCTGTCCATCCACGACCTGCCCCAAGCCCACTGGAGGAGCAAACTGCTCACCGGATACCAGGTGCCGCTTCTCCCACTACCTGTCCTACTCCTTCCACCGTCCCACTCTCACTCGTCCCACAACTTGACGGCAATAAGTGCACGTTAGCTTTCGTTATCCCGCTTTAACAACCATCTGACCGCGATCGTAGAAGCTCGGGGAGTAAAAGCTTAGCCCATGTTCCTCTCCGGTCCCACATTTATATAAAGGGCTTTTGATTTCACTTCATAAGGTGGAAAAGAGGTTGAAGATTTGGTTTTTGTTACTGAGGTTGGGGTTTAGTTGCAGCCGAAGTGTTTCCAGAGTTGGGGGAGTCAAGCTACTGTTGTAATATAGTAGTGAGCTGTACGTCAAGTTACAGAGAAAGAGTAGCTGATTAGAAGCGAGCTGTTTCATCCAGTGGTAACAGTAGCATAGCAGATGCCCCTTCACCAACAACGAGCAGAACCTCCAGAAACATCTGTGGCTTGTGACTCCACCACGTTCAGTCTGCGACTATGTTTTCTTCAATTATTTTCAAATGAATTCAGTAATAATTGAAATTTATTTTTTCTTCAAAATCACAATGATAAGATATGCTTTCTTTCATTCGGAAAAAAATATCCCAGCTTTAATAGTTGAGCGTACTTACAGTGAACTACTACATTGTGTTGCTGTATATGTTGTATTATATGCTGTACTATGAGAAAATCCTGATCAGTCCCTCATTTCCTTTAGTTTTGCTAGTTCAATGAGACAGGGGTGATTATTTGTCATTGTGAACACACCACTCAGCACGCAGTGCACCAAAAAACAAAATGTGACCTCTGCATTTGACCCATCCATGAAGCAGCAGCGGGCAGCTGAGTACCTTATTATATGTCACGACCAAATTTGACCTCTGCATTTGACCCATCCGCGGAGGAGCAGCTTTTTGGCAGCACCCGGGGAGCAGGGCTTGGGGACGGTACCTCGCTCATGAGTACCTCAGTGGTACCTTTACCTCTCCGGGATTCGAACGGGCAATCTTCGGATCACGGTGTAAACCAGCTGGCCCGCGGTTCTGTGATTTAATGCAACATTGCATATATGTCATTGCCATTCCTTAATACTCTATTAAAAAGCACTTTCTTTGGAAGTAGATTCTGAAGAACTGAGGGGCGGCTCAAGACTTTTGTATGATACCGTACATCTAGTCGTTGTAGGAGTCAAAGGAAGAAACTCACGAAGATAGCAACACGTATGCGTGTGTTTTTCACAGGATGAGTTGTTGGTGTAAAATACTATAGAGGTATGGCTGGTGTTGGTTCAGCTGTGTCTAAAACACAGACTCTAGCTTGGCTTAGTCGGAGCTCGGGCTGTACAACAGCTCCCCCTGTAGGCGCTCTGTGGGGAGTTTATGGACTCAAACGAGACACGTGAAACTGACAATGTTCAGTTTGCAGCATTTAGCAGATGCTCTTATCCAGAGCAACGTACAACAATGCTTTGCAGTTCTTGACTCTTCTTTTATCTGTGAAGCTAGACTTAAATCAACTGACTAGTACACACATATCAGTGTGGAAGAGGACTGTGAACCAGGTCAAATATGGGGTTCTCATTTACAAAGGGAAATACTAAAAATTTAGACTGGTCTTAAAGTCATTTCTGCTGTAGATTGCTTTAAAAATCCCTAAAAACTAGAACTGAAGGGGTTATAAAATAGAGCTATGTTTAAAAAATGGCAAATCTTTTACACTGATTATCATCTCGTAATTACAATGATCACGTTTTAATAAACCAGTGTAAAGAACAAAGTTCTAAAGCAGGTATTTGAATTCAGTTTCCATATTTACAGGTATTTTGAAGATTTACTTCACGTTACTTACTTGAGAACGTTAGAAAAGTGTAGCGGTGTAGCAGAAGAGTTCTGCTTTGTATTCCAGTCTGTATTGTCTCATATCTCTTGAGTAAACTTCACTTTTTTTTTTTTTTTAAGTGTTAGCAATAATTTGATTACAGTGTGTGAAGTGGAATGTGCACCTCTTGCCAGATGTCTTCATCTTCTACTGCTGTATCAGTTCCAAGAAAAAAATATCCATTTTGCTTCCTTCCTAATGCGTTTTGGAAGCTCTACATAAAAACTCCAAATGGTTCTCCGGCAGATTTTAGAGGTATTTAGATAAAACACACTCACTCACACACACACACACACACACACTCTCTCACACACACACACACACAGGTGCATCGGCTAGTTTTGACAGGCTGCTTAAAGGGCCAGGCAGTTCATCAAAATGTAACCAAAACTGACATTCAGAACTTCTCAATAGGTCTGGGCGATATATCGAGTGGCGCGATAGGATTTATTATTTTTTTGTAAATAAAACCGTATATGTGGATATGTGACCCTCCACGGCAAAACCAGTCGCTTGTCGCAACGGAGGTTTCCGAGAAAAACGACCATTTATGTTGCGTGGGGTAAAATTTTGGATTTTTTGTTTTTAGTGTTTTGAAACAGTGGAAGGTCTATACTGTACTGTTGTGAATAAATTTGGCTGAAAAACTTACCCTTTCCATCCTAAAAACGGATTTCTTTTGAGGTGAGAATTTAGTTCCAGCAGAATGTTAAAAGTTTCTGTTTTGACCGCCGCTTCAATATTTACGCTTAAATCCACTGGCTGACTAGTGAAGCTATTTCTCCGAATCCATCTTCGTCTCTCGAGTTCGCTAATCCTAACGCAGGTAGGCTGGGTCCGTGTGGCTGTGAATGCAGCGTAGGCTACCGTGAAATGCAAACGAAGCCGCGATCACCGAAGCGCTCCAGAGCGCCACGGGCGATAGTCAACTTCAGCGCTGCAGATTCGCTTTCACTTGGCGTGACAGGAGAAAACCCGAATTCTTTTGAATGTTGATATCTCAGCGTCATATGTCGTCCGATTCATTCCATATAGGTATTTGCTTGAAGGTTGATTTATGCCCTTTTCATGAAAAAACATAACTCACCTCTTGAAAATTTGCAACAAGCAACCGGTTTTAAGCGTGGAGGTCACATATGTTAATTTAATGGGTTAGTGAAGTTTGAGATTTCAGATTGGGACGGACTCCAAATGCATTCCTAAAAAGACTGCTTTTGACTCTGTGCAAGTTGGAAAGGGACAGCGAGTGGAAGAGTCCTGAAACAGGAGCTGCATTATTTCTCCTACAATCACTATGTGACTGAATATTTGCATAAAGTGAAGATGACACGTAAGTGGATGCCAGCTCGCTGTTCGTAAGCACTCCAGAAAAGGCGTGTTCGCGCTCTTTTGTCAGTTTCACCAGCGTCAGGAACAGTGGATGGGAGTAAACAATTTGCTGAAAAAGGCAAGACGAGCATGTTTTAAGATTATGTCACGCTTCAAAATGTTTTGTTTATACTTTCCCAGTGTGTGTTCACATAATCACCCCTTAAAAAACATACTACCACGTGTGACGGCCACTACGTCAGTGTGTGTTCCCTTTGACTATTTTAAAATCATAAACTCTTTCATTAGAAAACAATTCTGACAGTGATTTATTTTTGAGGCGAAAAACTAAAGGAAAATAATTGTTTGTTAATGATAATCGAAGTTAAAGTAACTAACTAATCGCGACATTGATTCTGAGGCTTCCTATATCGCCCGCTCTGCATTAGTCATATGCTACTTTTGCTCTTTTTTCTTTACAGCAGATCTTTTTTAGAGAAGTGTTTAATGATGATGAGCCTGTCACGCCTCATCAGTCTCGATTTCTTGGGCGCTGTTGAATCAGAGAGAGGGTAGCTTTAGTAGGAAGAGCTGAAACTATTCCTAGTTCACACAGGTCAGAGACGCCACTGCAGGACACAAGGGTCTTAGGAGAGAGGCGTGATGATTTGGCTGCCAGGTCAAGAGCTTTTTTTACGGCACACGGGGGTCCATGTCGAAGCGACATTCACGCGACCGGGCTGATGTCTTTGGTCTTTTGCAGAGGTTTAGAGCTTTCACACTGAGCTGCTTAGTTTCAATCAGTGTGAGAAACTTGGCGGCCATTTTGGCGGGCTCTTTTTTCTAGAGCCGCTGAGAAGTTGGCCTCGAATGTCCAAACGCAGTCTACAAAGTGGAACTCATTCACCAACCGCTCTTAAGAAGAATTTGTTTTAGAATCCACTTACGCAGCTTTCATGAAGGTCCTGACATTCAGCAATGTTTTCTTATTTGAGATTTGTCTTAGGGAAGAGTAGAATCTACTGTTTAGCGAGCGGTTGAGCATTAAATGACTTCTGCACGGCAAAACCAGTCGCTTGTCGTACTTTCAAATTGAGCACGTCATGAAAGGGCATAACCGGGGTTTCTTCAAAACGATACTTATAGCGGAATGAATCGATTAGTTATATGACTGATATTACCAACATTCGGGGCGCGGGAGCCGGTTTCTCCTGTCACGCCAAGTGAGAACGGAGAATTGGCTTTGAAGTTGACTATCGCCAGAAGCATCACAGACGCCGAAGTATCAGCGCCACGCGTTTATTACGTAGCCTT
Organism: Distichodus sexfasciatus; assembly: GCA_032718565.1. Taxonomy (NCBI): domain Eukaryota; kingdom Metazoa; phylum Chordata; class Actinopteri; order Characiformes; family Distichodontidae; genus Distichodus; species Distichodus sexfasciatus. Next base: position 286,553 of record JAVGVS010000458.1, on the reverse strand, counting down.
CACGCCTGCATTCATAAGCATAGCCACACGGTGATAGCCTACCTGCGTTAGGGGTTAACTAAACCCTGAGACGGAGATGGATTCCGGAGAAATATCTTCACGCTTAGTCAACTGTGCGGATTTACCGTAAATATTGAAGTAGAGCGCCCAAAACAGAAACTTTTAACATTCTGCTGGAATTGAATTCCTCACCTCAAGAAAGTCACGTTTTTAGGATGGAAAGGGTAAGTTTAGTGAAATTTATTCACAACAGCACAGTATAGACCTTCCACTGTTTCAAAAATCCCAAATTTACCCCACGCAAATAAACGGTCATTTTTCTGAAACCTCCGCTGCAACAAGCCACTGGTTTTGCTTTTCGCGGAGGGTATATTATTTTTTCTTCCCTTCTATAGTTTAATACACTATTAAAATATCTAGCTTACCAACTTATAAACTGCTAACATAAACATTGGTGACTGAGCCCCCAACGTTAGTGAAATGTTCAGATCTAGTATCCAAGTAGTTGTGCAAAAAATAGAAGTTCTTGGCTTTTCAATTCAAAAAACTACTACAAAAAAAAACTATTGATATTTTTCAACTAACGTAATGGCACTAATGACTTGTTCTCCGACACGAGTTCAGCTCGCCAGTCCTATAGATGGCGCTGTGTCAGAATCGCCCAGAGACCTCGCCCACGGAGAAGCGAAGGAAGTGCCGCCAGTATGTGCACACGCCGCTGGCGACGAACTACATTTGATTCAGCTTGAGCGCCACACTAACTCAAACAGAGCAACCCGAAACAAACTCATCTACGACTGCATCGTGAATCGCTTATGAAACATGAATCGAATCATGAACCAAGAATCGGAATCAAATCGAATCATGAGATTTTCTGAATCGTGCACCCTTCGTGTCTGTCTTGTTAAAGGCGTTTTTGGACCCTGCACTTGATCAGACGCACACTGAGCGCTTGTTACGATGACTCATATTTTAATGACCATTTGAAAGCCTTTTTCTGCTGCTTTCCTTCCGCTATTAAACTCGAACAGCAGGCGAACTTCACACGGCGCCAAATAGAAGTGTGCATTTGGTTTGTGTAGCAGTTTGTGTTTAGACGTCTTTGAAGGTCTACTGTTGAAGCGCTGTTTTTTCTCTCTGACCCAAATTCTGTTAACTGGGCCAGCACTAAAGCCCAGGTAAAAGCATATAGCAGGCAGGGAGGAGGGAGGAGGAGGAGGAGCCACACCAGCACCAGATTTACTCAAACCCAAAGGGAGTTTCATGACCCTTTAAGAGAGCGGATATTCCAGCAGATCCACATGACGCTCTCTTTTTGCCTCATCCCTCTTTTTTTTTCACCCTCTTCTCTCCTCCATCCTGCCTTCCCTTCTTTCTCTCGCCACCTCTGTCACTCCTTCCTCCCCGCTCTTCCTCTCCTCCCAATTCAATTCTTCTTCTTCCTCCTTTTCTGCCGGGCTTCTTCTGCTGTCCCCCGCCTCTTTCTTCACACCTTTTTCCTCATCCGCCACTTCTTTATCCTATCTTCATCTGTTCCTCCCTTCCCTGTCACCCTCCTCCCAGTTGTTTTCCTCTCTTGCCTCCTCTTGTTCTTCCCTCCCTTTCTCTCTGCTGTCTCCACCCCTCTGTCTCCTGTCTCTACCTGTCTCTTTTTCTTCCTCACCTTCTTTCCCATCCCACACCTTATCCCCCATCTTCATCTGTCTTCCTTCCTGTCACCGTCCCTCTTTCTCCTCTCTCCTCTCCTACTCCTCCATGCCTTCCATCTCTCTCTCCTCCTACCAATTCTTCCCCTCCTCCCAATTGCTGTCTCCTTCTCTCTCTGCTCCACCTCTCCGCTCCTCCATTTCTTCTCCTTCTGTGTCTCCCTCTCATTCCTCACCTCCCTCCCTCCATCTCTCACCACTAATTCTTCCTTTCTTTGTCGTTCCCTTCATCTCTCGTTTCTACTTCCTTCTCCCCTTAATACTCTGTTCCTTCTTTCTTGTCCTTTTCCCTCCCCCCCTGTCCTTCCTCTTTATCCTTTCAACCCTTCCTTCCACCCGCCTTCTCCCTCCATCTCCCTTCCGCCTCCTCCTTCCCCTTCCTTCCTCCCTCACTCTTCTCACCGCCCTCCGTCTCCTGTGCTCTGCAGACCCCTTCTACCACATCTGGGAGCGGGTTCCAGCGGAGTTTGCACTGCACCTTCACGCTGAGCGCCTGAGCCTGGAGCACGGCAGGATCTCTCTGTAGCGGCTCTGGCAGGTGGAGGGCTACAGAGCCAGCCTGACCAACGTGTCTGCATGTAGCCACCACCTGCACTTCCAAGACCACGCCTCATTTCATCGCGGTTCTCTCACCACAGACCTTAAGATGACCGCAATCGAATGCACTCATGCAAATCTCTTCAATCCCAAAAATCCGAGGCTTTAATTCATATATACATGACCTACAGCATTCCATCCGCTTCTACAAAGAGCATTTTACTGGCATTATTTGCCCTTTGGAGGATTTAGTATTTCACCCTCTAGCAGTGCGGTACATTCTTACAGTCTTTATGTTGAAGTAGCAGTTAAGATGTAGCAACTAAGATTTTTGGTATTCTTAAACATTTGTATTTTTATACTTTCTTAAAGCATATTTAAAAAATGTAATTGTAAAAATAAAAGATAATTCATTTAATATATTTCAGTTTCCGGTCACTTTTAAAAAATTAAATAAATAAATGTAAATAAGTTATTTTGTTTTTGCTATTTATTAATTAGCCTTGTTTCATTATTAATAATAATAATAATAATAATTTTTTCCTTTTGTTTTTACATAATGCCAAGATCTTGGCTTTTTTTAATTGCTGTAAATGTTGATGCAAAATGATAAAAAACATTCATTTTACAATATTTTTTAAAAAGAAATAGGGTTAAATCTTTTTGGAACTTTATGTAACTCTTTATATTCCTCTAAGAACCAGTTTTGCTCTTTATAAAAGCACCTGGAGATCAGGAGTTGTGTGGTGTTTGTGTGACTCCAAAATCTAGCCGGAGCAGCAGATTTTACAGTACTGACTCGATCAGCACAAAGCTGCCGTGGAGCAGGAAAGAGAGTCAGCCACATGCAGCGGGGCCACACCTTTTATTTCACTCCGAACCAGAAATATAACTGCAGACGCGGAGTTTCAGCAGCCGCCAGTTCCTCCGACCAACATGTTTTCATGCAGAAGGAAACACGCAGTTGGCCGACCTCGAGGGCTCAAAAAACACGTTTAAAGGGATTTAATCTACCAACACGCTGAAAGAAGCTGAATTATGATTTAATCACGCGTTCACACTTCCCTCCTCCTCCTCCCTGGCCAACCTAAGAGGGTTATTACAGACTTTGCATAGCTGATGAACTCATTAATTTATTGGCAGTCAGCAAAAGTGCAAACGCACGATAAAATCAGCTGCTGTTATTTTTAGCCCCTGAAAACTGTTCACGTACTATTTTTTTTACAGCTCCTAATTAGTAGCAATAATAACAATTTACAACTAGCATCGCTTCGTTTAACAGTAATATTAATAGTGGTATGTAATGTTTATTTAGATGTCTTAATTTCGCACATGATGCAAAACAGGATGCTTGCAGTCTGAATAATCAGGATTAATTATTCACGCGTGATTAATTGCAAATCTAAAAATCTAGAATCAGCTGGATTTGCTTCCCATTACGGTTACAGCACTACACGTTATTAGCCCTGGTTTTTTATTCAGGAAGCCTTTCGAGTCTGGCGAAAACTTTTGCTGGAACTATTTGCAAGACATGACCGGTGAAGGAGAGGTTGAGATGATTTAAATATGTGAAGGCCGCTCGGGGTCCGCTTTCCAGCAGCGATGGAAAATATTCAGAAAATATCGTTGAATTAATACAAATGAATGAAAAATAAAATATGAGTTCAAGAATTAATGAGATAATCTAATTATTAGTTAATTTATTTAATTAGTTTAGCTTTAATTAATGATTTTTATTAAATGATATTTCGGCTGAATTATCAGTATTAAGTACAAACTTGATCAGTTTTATAATAACTGAAAAATATTTTTTGTATATTACAAAATAAATATCAAATATTTGTCGCAAAAATACACTGTTTACAGCAATATTTTTCATGGTTTGGATGAGGGTTTGTAGTCGTCACCACGTGGATATAGGCACAGAGAATAATGTGGTGTTATATTTGTTATATTTGAACTTTTGCAACAAAATCGGCGGTTCAGGTGTGTGCTCACTAACTCTGCCTACTAGGGCTAAGTATCATGATTTCCTGAATCGATTAGGATTCCGATAGCTACATCACGATCCGACTAAGCTTTATTCGAGCATTTATTTATTTAGAGAGATTTTGGCGCTAACATTTAGTTTTGCTTGGTTATAAAATAATTTTAAATTGAAGTGTTACAAAGCCAAACATCGGCCTTTAGGCCAGACGGTGATTTGAGCGGAGCAGCTTCAGCCATGGCTCCGTTTGGTTTCGGTTTCGCCGCTCTCACATTTTTATAGCTCTCCTTGCGCGAAGTAGCGCATAGCCGCAGAAAAAGATCGATCCGCGAATTTTTGAATCAATATCGTGTTTTGCGAACGAGAATCGATATCGATCGGTGAATCGAAATTTTTTTTTTTTGAACCCAGCCCTACTGCCTACACGCACACTCCAAACACTCCGCGCACGCTCACATCTGCCTGTTCTCCTGCTCAGAGCTGTGGAACTCCAAAGGTGCCACAATTGGCCTTAAAGGCACCTTACTACAGCCCTGTAAAAAGTGCCACCTTTTACAGCCATGTCACAGTGTAAAGAGCGGTGTTTGAACACAAGTCACCAGAGAGCTGTAAAAAGTGGTCTTTCTAACTGTGTAAAAACTGCTGGTGTATTTTAACTAATAAAATAGCATAAAAACAGGCATTTTACTGTCGGTTGCCTAAAAAGAAAGGCGAATTGTGGCACCTTTGGCGTCCCGTATGAGCGTGTGCGGAGTGTTGAGCGTGCGCATAGACACCAGATTTTGCTTGCAAAAGTTCTACTGAATTTACGGAAAACGTACTATATTGTGATACAGTCAGACCTCGGACATTCGCAAAGTTAGCTTCCAGAACGGATGATTGGAAGAGTTACTAAAAATGGTAAAATGTGCTTATTTCTACAGTTTAAACGCCAAATATCACCCCAGTCATGCACGGAAATAGGCATCACACTTGTAAGTAATGCGCGCGCGTTGACCTGAGATGCGGGAAGATGAACCGCGGTCTCTCGGATGTAGTACACAAAGCATCCCAGCTTCCAGCCAATCAACAGCAAGGAAAGCTGGTAACCATGCTCTGTGATTGGCTACTTCCAACCCGTCCAGTGTTTGTAGCACCTTTCATGAAATTGATCATTTTTGTGTGTTGAATTAACGTCAACATGTATTTACTGTTCTAAAATAGTAAATGAACTATTTTCTAATATTTATGTAACTATTAGCGTTCCAAAGGGAATAAACCTCGTGAATGGGATTCGCATCTTGTAACGGTACAGTACAGTATGTTCATAAAAAGGAACGTTTCCATAAGGAAGCCACGTTTTTCTTAAGGGATTTTTGATTTATCCGATTCATATTGTATGTCTTGAACTTTCCTCAAAAACAGGGTAGAATCTTCATAAACTTAATTTTTCTTACCAATTTTTCACTTAAAAGCATGATAGTGTATAAATTATTACGAAAATTAAACAAACACTTCTGTAGGGTTTTCCGAGGATTTCGCAGATGTGCGAAAAAATCGCGGATGCAAAGACGTTCGGTTCCAATTAACATTTTGCGGATTTGTGAATTTGCGAATCACGATGCGCGAATGCGCGAGGGCCGACCGTAGATATCGTAAACGGGCTATGAATTGACATCGAGACATGAGATTTTGGTCGTCTCGCCCTATAATGACTTACAATTTGAAGAAGTAATAATTTAAGGAGAATTTTTCACGGTTAATTTGAGTCTCTCCCTGAACTGCAGGACAACCGGCCCCTGGACCCGGATTTCCTCCTGATGGACGGCAGCAGTCCGGCTCTCGCCGGCCCCAGCGCCTTCCAGATCCCGTACCTCATCCGCCAGAAGATCTGCAGCAGCCTGGACGCGCCCTGCCCCAACGGAGCCGACTGGAGGCTGCTGGCACAGAGGCTGAAGCTGGACAGGTCAGTCAAACTGCACGGCTACATGTCACCTCTCTCATCCCTTTGGGTTGGGTCAACTTGTGGAATCAGTGCCTGGCGGTGCATTGATTGACAGAATTGTGACCCTCCATGGCAAAATCAGTCGCTTGTCGCAAATTTTCAAAATTATGTTTTCATAAAAAAGCATAAATCAAGCTTCAAAACGATACCTATATGGAATGAATGGGACGACATATGACAGATATCAACATTCAAAGGAGTCAGGTTTCTCCTGTCACGCCAAGTGAGAAACAGAGAAATCTGCCTTTGAAGTTGACTCTCGCCGTAGCACTCACAGACGCTCGGTGCGGTCGCGGCTATGTTTGTATTTACGGTAGCCTACGCTGCATTCACAGCCACACGGATAGCCTACCTGCGTTAGGTTAACTGAACTCGGGAGACGGAGATGGATTCCGGAGAAATATCTTCACGCTAGTCAACCCGTTAATTTTAGCGTAAATATTGAAGTAGAGCGGTCAAAACAGAAACTTAACATTCTGCTGGAATTGAATTCCTCACCTCAAGAAAGTCACGTTTTTAGGACGGAAAGGGTAAGTTTTTCAGCCAAATTGATTCACAACAGTACAGTATAGACCTTCCACTGTTTCAAAACACTAAAAACCAAAAATCCAAAATTTTACCCCACGCAACATAAACGCTCGTTTTTCTCGGAAACCTCCGTTGCGACAAGCCACTGGTTTTGCCGTGGAGAGTCACAATTATGCCCCAAGGCTTGACAAATTCTGCAGCTTGATTCGGCTGCGGACAGGCCCACCTTAGAGTCATAAAGCAGGCAACCCTGAACAAACCGCTTCAACACCTCCATTGCCATTTCTCTTTGCCCTGCTCGAGCTATGGCTGCTGTATGTAAATGCACAAAATGCTTGCATAGGACAAGGTCAACGTTTCCACTCACATGTCCACCGCTTTTCCGGGGCGTTGACGCGCTTGACGGCTTCTTCAATGTGAGGTCAAAAACGGCAAGAAGCGTTTGAGACCTTGTAGAATCTGTCGGCCGTATAATGAAACTTAAACCGCGCACAAACCTACTTTACTTTTAACGGCCACTGCTGCGTCCACAGTCGTTATTTAAATGAAAGATGAATAAATGGGGGGGAAAGAAAATTACCCGTCAAGTGTCGCGCCGTATATGAAAAGTGAAATTGGGCTGAAGTGTGCTGTCTGTCGCAAGGTAATGAGAGGAAATGAAGTTGTGATATCGAGATAATGGGGAAGAGTCTGTTTTGCGTCAGATTGTGGTCGGAGTAGACGTGGTGGAAAATGTTGATTTCTTACTACAGCTGCACTCGCCCTCTTCTGACTTCTCTCACTTCTTCAGGCTGAATTAAATGAATGAATTTTGCGCCATTTTGGCAAAACACTTACCGAACTGTTACAGTGTCGGTATGAAATGCAAATGAGGGTTTAAAAAAAAGGTCCAGTTCTGACACTCGGTAGTGGTAAAAGTGGACGAGTGTGACACAACCTCGTTGACTGCTTTCTGAGCACATCATAACACACGCGTAACGTAGCAGTCAGAGCAAAGGGTTTAAAGAAAAAAAAAATACAGCCACAAGCGGCAACGAAGGGGGCCAAGCACACGTGGCAAAAAGCAGCACACGAGGGTCACTATCCTCTAACAGTGTTTATATAAGAATTTGGTGGGTTTCTATAATTTTATGTAAATGATAAAAGCTCTGTTACGACGTCACATTAATTTATGTAGCGGCTTAGCGCCCCCTAGAGGTAGTGCTGGGCGTTAAAACAATCTCTATTTTATCGAGAAAAATGTGATGAGCTATAAACTGAGCTATAAAATTCGATCATACTTGTTTGTCCACTGTGCGACACCGCGTTGAGATAGACAGTATCTTTGGCCAATCACGTAGCTTGGCATAACGCCAGCACAACAGCCAGTCAGGCTGTATGTTAAAGTTTTGCCACGTGACGTCAGCATCGTTGTTTACGATCAACACGGCTGAACGGTTACGCTGGTTTTTTTGCACCTTTGTAACATCCGAATGCAAATAATTTATCTTCCTCATTTCACAGCGAAATGTTTTCTCTCACTGCCGCTTTCTACTTCTTCCTCTTCTTCTGTCACGTAACGGCAGACAGGACGCTTTTATGGTGTTCACTGCCACCTGTTGGAGTCCTCAAGATTAAGCGCATGCGCACCCGTCACGTAGCGTTGAGTATGTTGCGGCCCTTAGAAAAGACGTCGATGTGAGTGAAAATGCAGCGCTTTATAGTTACGGCGGACGCTTTGACAACAAATGCCGCCTGGGAAAAAACTAATAAAATACGAAGGTGAAATTACCAGATGATGCTTTACGTAACTTAGCAACAACAATCAAGCACCGAGAAAGCGCTCTGGAAGTGAGGTGTTGACAGCGCTCTTTAGCTGTTCTTTGGCAGCGGCAATTTTTTTCCCCCCAGTTCTCAGAGCTCTTCGAGTAGAAATTTGTTGAAAATTTGTTTAATATTGTTTGGTTATTTTAACTTGTTCATTCAGTCTGTATAACAATCCAAAAAAACCAAACATAAAAAACCACAATATGACAATATATCATGATAATTATTGAAATCGATCAATATGACAAAAAATATCGTGGTAATGTTTTTGTTCACATCGCCCAGCTCTACCTAGAGGTCAAAACGTGTTCTCCTTTGCTATAGCACTAATCATGGGCCAGTCACTGTGATTTTGATTCACTCTGATGGCGAGATGCACGTCATTCCTACTGACCCTGCAAATTTCATCTTCCTGCAACTTGCAATTCAAGCTGCACAGTCCGTTTTGACGGAGAAAATAATCATTATTAGAAGCTTGCTTGGACCCCTAAAAAGGAAAAGTTTTGGAAAATTGCAGAAAAGTAATAAAGAACTGTAGTAAGCAGAAGTGCACAGTAATAAAAACGTCAAGATTAAAGCAGACATTTAAATCAATAACACAGAACAAAACAGAAGTCTTGTTTACTTAAATAATTACTTAAATTAAGCAGCAGATTAAAAACAATAAAAAAGTGAACTGATTAAAAATGACTCGGGTGCATGGGAAGGTAAATGTTTTAAAATCGAATAAATAATATTTCCAAACAGAATTAAAGTGTGGACATGTGTGTGTTCGAGGTGATGCTAATAAATACCAACTGCAATAAATCACTCAAAACTTAAGCACCTGATGCTGGTAAAAATCTTTTTTTTTTTTTTTTTTAAGTTTTATTATGCACAACTGCTGTTCACCGTTGTTCTCATTAGCAGCCGTGGCCAAAAAAAGAGCAGCCTCAACTTGTGTCTTCACCAAATGGGCAGGAGCCGGGCCGCCTCGTCTCCGGGGGTCGGTATCGAACGCAGGCGGCGGCGGCAGGAAATTACAAGTCGGCGATTTAATTCCGCTCCTGTTTAACTTCCTCTAGGTAATGAAGCATAATGGCTCGACTTCATTTGTCCAATAAGCTTTACCGGCTCCAATTAATTCCAATTTGAGGCAGCCGGGTTCGGCTTCAATTAGCGCTCGGGCCCCGGATACAATAGATTTTCATTCAGCCCACTGGAAAAAAAAACCATCCCGCGTTTCAAAATCAACCGTTCTTTACTCTAACGAGAATATTGGGCCACTCGACCTCCTTACGGCCTCCGTCCACAAGTCATTTTTTTAAATCCTCTTCAGAAAGAAGTGGTGGTAGCTTTTTGTAATTAAAGCTTCGAAGGTGGGTTTTGTGTAGAGAAAAGGGCCGATGGATCGAACCGGCCGCTCGCCTTCGCTTGTTGTCTCGGGGCCACGAGGCCGACAAGAGCCTCCGCTTTGTGGCCATCGATCCGCTTTGATCCTGAAAGGTTCCGGCGCCAGTCAATGGGGGATGAAAAGGTCACGGGGGCCGAGTGAATATCAGCAGCGCCGCTCGCACCGTAAACTATTCATCAAATGAATAACGAAGCAAAGGAGAGAGAGAAAGAAAGAGCAGGATTTGGAAGCAGTTGAGGAGACTTTAAAAGCAGCTTTTCTTTCATTAATTTGAAATTCCACTACACCAACTCCAAATTCACATCCCTTAAGTTTTTACACCTTACATTTTCTCCACACTTCGATTTAAAAATGAAGGTGTGTTTTGTGCTTGGAAACGTGGAACAAAAAGGCTCTCGGAAAGGTGGCAAAACCAGTGAAAATATCACCTTCATTTGCACTCAATATTAATATTTTTAAAGCAAGCCATTCATTTGGATTCCGACCCTTTTTTGCGCAGCTGTTTTAAAGCAAATGAAGCGTTTCTGTCGTTCCAAACGAAGGCGCAATTAATGTTTTGTTCAGGGGCCGTTCTCCTGGTTCGATAGAGGGAGGTTTGTCGTCTGGATTGAACCCCGTGTAAATACAGCAGAGGGGTTTGATGTTTTCTGGTGTAGCAGAAAGACATGTAAAGGGAATATTGTTATAATTAAATGTGTTATTTGGGCTGAGAGAGCGGACGGAGAACAGAAGGAACGCTGCGTTCCGCGTTCACTCGGCTCCCACCAGACTCCCACACACCGCCGCTTTCTACAGTCACTTAAGAGACAAGAGCAGATGAATTCATCTGCCCGTTTAAGCAGTTTTCCCCTCGTTAACTTCCTCGAATTTTGCTGCTGTAGTCAGTCATGCTTTATGTCTTGACGCATGATGATACATTTCATTGTGAGTAACTCAGACCCGAGACTAAAGCGGAGTGTTCGTACTTGGGCTAAAAGAGTAAAGGAACATTCTTGACAGATGTATGTAGCCTCTAATACAGATTTCCCAGCTCCACCCCTTACCTTCTAGCAGCATTTTATAAAAGCCTGCAGCATTTTTAAGGCGTGTAAAGATTACTTAAAACTGTCACACAAAATGTGACCCTCCACGGCAAAACCAGTCGCTTGTCGCAACGGAGGTTTCCGAGAAAAACGAGCGTTTATGTTGCGTGGGGTAAAATTTTGGATTTTTTGTTTTTAGTGTTTTGAAACAGTGGAAGGTCTATACTGTACTGTTGTGAATAAATTTGGCTGAAAAACTTACCCTTTCCATCCTAAAAACGTGACTTTCTTGAGGTGAGGAATTTAGTTCCAGCAGAATGTTAAAAGTTTCTGTTTTGACCGCTCTACTTCAATATTTACGCTAAATCCACTGGTTGACTAGCGTGAAGATATTTCTCCGGAATCCGTCTTCGTCTCCCGAGTTCAGTTAACCTAACGCAGGTAGGCTATCCGTGTGGCTGTGAATGCAGCGTAGGCTACCGTAAATACAAACGTAGCCGCGACCGCACCGAGCGTCTGTGAGTGCTACGTCGATAGTCAACTTCAAAGGCAGATTTCTCCGTTTCTCACTTGGCGTGACAGGAGAAACCCGACTCCTTTGAATGTTGATATCTCAGTCATATGTCGTCCGATTCATTCCATATAGGTATCGTTTTGAAGGTTGATTTATGCCCTTTCATGAAAACATAACTCAATTTTGAAAATTTGCGACAAGCGACTGATTTTGACATGGTCACAAATAGGTAAAAATAAACCTGTATGAACACACAAATGTTTAGTGTGTTAGTTATAATTGAGAGATGTGTGTTGCCTCTAATGCGTTCGGTCACCTCGTGAAAAGGCTGGTGTCCAAATTTTCCGCCTGAGCTGTGTGAAAACATTGGAGGCTTCAAGCACCAGAAGGATTTCTTGTAGTTCCTTATTAGAAGCAAGCGCTATGTCAGTGCCTCATTTATTCTATCATTTATTTTTCTGTATATTTATATCTCTGATTTTGTAGTATTTTCGCATTTTTCCCTCTTGAAATCTTACAACCTGTTGCACTACAGAAAGTTGGGAAAAGGTGCCTGGATTATATAACTTGTAGAATCTTTATAATTCAGCGTATTTGTTTTAACTGTAGTTATGCTTTTATAGGATAAAGGTGTATTTGTGGTTGCTTCAGAGCCATTTGAGCAGAGCCAAAGCTACACCCTGGGAGAAAAAACCCACCAAATTTGTCATTATGAACACACCACAGCATATACTGCCGCACCTGTGACAGAGATGCGGGGGAGCTCCTACTGTAAAACACCACTTGTTGAAATATTTGTGTAAAAAGTAACCACAGACAGAGAGGTTTCCCGCTGTCGGCAAAGTTGCTGTCCCCAATAGTGACGTCACCTGTTCAACCAGCACGGAACTTTGTTGCACATTTGGCCAATTCCAGCATTCTATAAAAGCCGGCAGCAATTTTTAGGCATGTAAAGATTTCTTAAACTATTACATAAAATAGCTAAGTGAATATCAGTACAGTCTGTGTATAGTGTGTTAGTTACGTACTGTGTTATAAGAGAGCACCATTAAAAATCTTCTTTTCAGCAGCAGCAGCAGCAGCACTGATGTACTGCCACTGTCAGATTTCATGCATTTTGCCATTTGTGTTTTCCTGCAGTTTCACCAGACCTTATAGAGAAACCCACTGCAAGGAAGCGTAATATTTGTTTGCACGAAATTACAGCCAGCGTTATCTAAAACAGCCCAAATTTTACCCACACTGCCCTAGGGCCATTTCATCCACTTACAAACACAGCCCAAATGGCGGGAGTCCAACCCGTCCAGCGCTGGATTTGGAAATGTGTTTGTGTAATAATGGACCCTGTAACAAGACGAGCGCTGGAGCTCCTGGAGGCATCAGAGCCTTAAGTGATGTTTTCATCACCGACTGAGACGCAGGCTTGTTTTGTGGTAATGATCCAGCGTTACTGAAACGTGCCCTGGTTAAGGACGGCTGGCTAAGACACAGAATGAGGGTTCAGATCAAGCTCTGAGATGAGATGAGATGAGATGAGTGTGAGATGCAGTTTGAAGTCACCGACTCAAACTAAAACTAAACTGTGAGCTGGCCCTGTGAGCAGAAGGTTGCCGGTTCAAGTCCCGGACAAGTAAAGCTCCCTCATTAGCAAGGTACCGTCCCCAAGCACTGCTCCCCGTGTTAGCTGCCCACTGCTCCTTCACGGATGGGTCAAATGCGAAGCTCACATTTCATTGTAGCGTGCTGTGCTGTGTTCACAATGACAATCACGTAAAACTTGCCTCAAAAGCCAAATGTCATTGTTTTTTTTGTTTAGAATTTTTGTTTTTCATATATATATATAAAATACATTCATATTATTTATATTTCTTAATCTGACATTTTATATCAAGTATGATTTTATGATATGTCAGATTAAGACAAACAATATGAATGTATTTCATTTTAATGGCCTGTTGCAGGTAGAAATTTCACTCGAGTTAACGGCATAACTTGGAACGAGACGCGCAGATCAGACGTTTGTATTGCCGTGTATCAGAATGACAGTTTCCAACAGAGATTTCCAGCTTCTAAAATGGGGTTTCCCTCATTTAGCACTCAATGTAACAGGGTTATAAAACCAAGCTAGTGCCCAAGAAATGCCACAGTTGCAGCATCACGATCAACTTACTACTCGTTGGGGGAGAACTGGACAGACTGGCGTCCTTATCATGACTAACGTCCATCTCATTTTTTTTACTCCGGCTACTCCGGAATTCAAACCCCACATTTTTATGGTCGTAAACAGAGATTTCAGTCCCTTACCACCTAATTACAGGGACGGTCTTGCTATCCTGGGTTTTGATCCCACAGTTACAGTAACAAATCCCGGGTTTCATTCATTTTCCCACCACGCAATTACAGGGACAGTTTCCCTTCAGGGGATTAGGGTTAAAGGTCAATGATCCAAGAGTGTCCTACCACTATTGTAATTGTTACCTCTTCTTTTTTTTTTTTACCCTCTCCTCAGACACATGAGTTTCTTCGCCTCCAAAGCGAGCCCCACATCGGTGATCCTGGACCTGTGGGAGGCGCAGCATTTCCGCACCGGGAACCTCAACCAGCTGGCCAGCGTTATGGCTGAGATCGGCAAACAGGAGGCCATGATATTCCTGGTGTCGGACGGGGAGTGCTAACACACACACATATACACACACACACACACACACACACAGAGACAGGCAAACTCTCGGCACAGTGGGGTAAAGATTACACCCCTTCATAAGGGAGAGAACTAATTTAGGAACAGGGTTTTATGAGGCCGTTCGGATTTGCTGTGACTAAGAAACACACTGTTTTCACCCAGCAACAATGTTAAGAAATATCCCAGAAGTCCTGGCCCAGTCTGTTTAATCAGTCAGTCGGTAATGTTTCTTTTTCTTCCCCTTTTAGCGTCCGGCGTAGTTGCGTTCCTTTCTTTTAATTAAAAAAATAATAATAATAATAAAAATAAGATTAAACCACCAGACCAGTAAGGAGGGAGCGGATCAAGTCCAAGTAAAGAAGTCACCTTTCGATTATGCACACATTATGTGAACCATGTGACGATTTTAGCAATATGCAAACGTGTGCTCTGGGTTTGACCGTTCCATGAGGTCGCACATTTACCTCGCACTTAAATTTTTAGCATTTACAGCACTCAGAAGAGTTAGACGCTGGAAGGCAAAGTGGTGGTTTTTTTCTGGTGACCAGCAGCAGCTACAAATGATAAAATGCTAAGCGATCGTCCGTCACTTAATCGTACCTTTAACCAGCTCGAGAAATGAACTGTATTTTTGAAAGCCATCCGTTTTTTTTTTCCCTTTTGACCCACTTCAGCCGCTCCGTTAATCAAAGCCATAACCAGAATTTCCCAAATGCAATGATGATAAATGAAAGCGTCCAGACGCAGTGGCTATTAGAGTGAAATTATGCAGGATCTTTAGAACATGGTGAAGACTAGATATTTGAACAGAAATGCCATCGGGGACCTTGTGTTTTGGTCAGTGCTGACATGCACTTTTGGGGGGAAAAAGGGTTTGTCAAGGCAGTGTAGATATCGCCGTCTCACGTTCAGACTGTAGAAACGACAAATGTGCTGTCTTTTAGAGGAGTGTCACCTCTAGGAAACTCAAAAATAGATGAAATTTTTAAATATATATCCAAATATATATACAAATTTACTTAATGTAAAAGTCACTAAAATTAATTGTGTGATAGTAATTGTAATCAATTACTATCACACACGATTAATTTTAGTGACTTTTACATTAAGTAAATTTGTTTGCGAAAATTAACTGCACAGATTTCCAGCATTTCACTGTTAAAAATAACTATGTAAAATAAAAAATTGGACACTGATTGGATTCAAAAATGTGACCAGCAACCAGCAGTAGTCCACCTGTATATAAAAATAGACTGGTGCAGTACTTCTAGTTGCTGTTAGGTTTTTTTTTAAGTTTCCCTTTGTCACAAAATTCCTCATTTTTGCATTACATTAATAGATCCTTAATAGGGCTGTGCAATATGACAAATATCTCATATCCCGATGTCATTTCATGTCCACATAACGATATCACACTATATATGTGACCCTCCACGGCAAAACCAGGCGCTTGTCACAACGGAGGTTTCCGAGAAAAACGAGCATTTATGTTGCGTGGGGTAAAATTTGGGTTTTTTGTTTTTAGTGTTTTGAAACAGTGGAAGGTCTATACTGTACTGTTGTGAATCAATTTGGCTGAAAAACTTCCCCTTTCCGTCCTAAAAACGTGACTTTCTTGAGGTGTGGCTGTGAATGCAGCGTAGGCTACCGTAAATGCAAACGTAGCCGCGACCGCGACCGCACCGAGCGTCTGTGAGTGCTACGGCGATGGTCAACTTCAAAGGCAGATTTCTCCGTTTCTCACTTGGTGTGACAGGAGAAACCCGACTCCTTTGAATGTTGATATCTCAGTCATATGTCGTCCGATTCATTCCATATAGGTATCGTTTTGAAGCTTGATTTATGCCCTTTCATGAAAACGTAACTCAATTTTGAAAATTTGCGACAAGCGACTGGTTTTGCCGTGGAGGGTCACATATGTACGTTTTCTTTTGCAAGCAAAGTCTCATGTCTGTTCAACACCCGTTTTTTAACAGTGTTTTACATTGATGTTAAAAATGGGCTCTAGTACTGGCGCTGTGTGAATTGTGGTGAAATGTCGCTTTTTACAATGTAAAATGGCTGTAAAAGGTGGCACATTTTACGGCGCTGTAGTAAGGTGCCTTTAAGAGGAATTGTGGCACCTTTAGTACGTGAGATCTGAGCTTGTGCGCACTGTTTCCAGCGTGTGTGTAGAGAATTAAGCCACAAATATAATGCTGTAATATTCTCTGTGTCCACATCCATGTGGTGCCGTAGTGACTTCTGCAAACCATCCACAAATATTGCTGTAAACAGTGTATTTTATGATGCCATAAAACAAACGCTAAGACTATAATATTTGAATTAGTCATCCGCGATACTTGGTCATACCGCACAGCCCTACTCCATAAGAGAGCGGAGCTGAAGTCTGTAGAAGCAGTAGGTTTTTACAGGACAGATTTCTTCAGTTCTGCCCTTTAGAAATATACTGTATACTACAAACTAAATCAGAAGAAGAGCAGGGAAAATGAAATGTAAGATTTTTAAAATGTGACTTTACTGTTTGAGTTTCCTAGCGTTCACACAGTCCTCGTTTCTGGTCACTGGAGAGAAAGTTCAAGAAGAAAATGGTTTTTGTACAAAATGCAATACTACCAAATGTTCAACTGCAATTCTTATGTCATGGGAATTCCGTTAATCTTTTTTTAAAAACTAACATTGCCAGAAAGCCTTGTTGGCCACGAAGGTGTATGTTTCCAGTTTTGATAAGTTAATATATATACATATATATATATATACACACACATATTTAACAGAGTAAAAGGGAAAAAAGTCCTGTATAAACTATGCCAAGTCCAGCCAGCGAGGTTGGCAAGAGGATAATTTGCATCAAATGGTTTAAAGCAATCAGCAGCCAAAATCTCGAGTCAAAAATTGTAATTATCATTCAGCTACGTCTTGGAACGACAGCCTGAGACGGAGGAAGTTCAGACGTACAGTTTTAGTCTCTGTAATTTATGTCCCCACTACTGTGTGCAGGACAGTTTCATGATTGTCCGTTGTTTTGAATGTCAGAGCTTTAGTCCACAACGTTAAAGGCCATGTCCGGAACCTTCCGGCACAGAGGATTTTGTTACCTGCAGGTGGGAGATGAGATAAAACCCCAACATGTATGTAGAAGGTTTCAAGCTTTCAGTTTGTTTGGAGCCTTACTTTGTTTTTCTTCTTCAAACGGTTCCTGATTCTATTTGTTGACTCTTTTTTAACCTTCACCTATAAAAGTCATCTTGTATATAAGAACTTTTTTAAATTCCAGTTTTAACGCTGGCATGTAACATCTCTGGAAGTTGGTAACCAAAGTTTATGAGCCATTTGAGATCATTTTCTTTACTAGTCTTTTATTCTTTCCAAACATCACTTTCTCTCCTCCAGTTCTTTGAGAACGTTCCCAGCAGAACGTCCCCCGAGCAGTCATTTGCACCATTCCTGGAGCTGAAGGTAAAATTAATCCACAAGAAAAAAAAAAGTGATATTATAAATAGAAAATTGTCCGTTCAATATATGAATTTCATTTTAAAAATGTAAATTTTAAAAATTGTGCAGATTTAATATTTCACCGGTAACAATTTATTATATAGCACTTTGTAAGTAAATGTAAATGATATTTTAATATTGAGTCAAAAAAAGGGGAAAAAAAGAGAAAAAACAGGCGTTACATTTGTCAAAGTATAACCTGTGAAGTGTTGGCTTACTGTTCATCGATTACAGCGTCAAAGGAGTTCCGCAGTGTTGGCAGGTGCGACCACAAGCTTGTACACTGTTATGTTTTTTGTCCTAAAAAGCTGTAAGCTGGGTGAGAATTTTTGTCTACTTAAAAATAGCTCTTTTATATTAATTGAAGCTCAGTTTTGACTTTCTGCTTGATTTGCTACCCAGATTCACACACTCCTGAAACATTAACAATGCAGAAATATGAGCGTAAGAAATAAATGCAGCCACATTAGCAGCAGTTGAAAATAATCCTGTGCTCAGGTAGCAGTTTCTTTGAGACTCTTCACACTCGATCCAAAAGCCAAGTCAATGTGCATTTTAAATGTTGACAAAAAAAAAAAATAAACGCGGTTATGTGCTGTGGCTTTTTTCACTTTGGGAAAACATGAACAAGTTCAAAACTACATCCTGGAAAAGAAAAGCCAATCTTAGTTCCCGTCTGTACATTGTCAACTTTATTCATAGCTGTTCTGTAAAAAAAAAAAAAAAGGAAAAAGTGTGTGTGTGTGTGTGTGCTTTTTCTTTCGCTTTTCTTTTCAAACACAAACAAAACCAGTAGAATCGTGTCCCGTGAATGTCTGAGTTCTTAAATTCAACGTTTCTTGCCTTTCTGCAAGTCAAAAATGCTGTATTTAACATGCCACAGTGCTTATGCAATTGTACAATTCTTATTTTTAAACCATATGTTAATTTTTTTTGTACTTTCAGTTCTCCTCGTCAATGTAAATTGTCGTCGATGACTTTGTGCTACCGGAAAGCCCCTTGTGACCAAGGGGGGTTTTTCTGTACCTTTTTGGACAATGATTATGGATTTGTGGGTAGAATTTTGGAAATTCGTTTCTAAGTGCTTTCAAGTATTTACTTGGCCTTATGTATATATATCTATGAAATTTCAGAAAGGTAATGTATAGTAATTCCACCTGAAAAATGGATGTAAATAAATTATATATTGTTAAATGAGGAGTTGAGTATCATTTGATGCTTCATAATGTTATTACCAAAAAAAAAAGGATTTATTAACAAACATTTGGTATCAGATATCAATAAATGACTTGCATCCTTTTACAGAAAAACAGTTCTAGGGTGAAAATACAGCAGTTTCCACGTTTGCTAATTCTCACTTTTTTTGTGGTTATAAAGCTGTTTTAAAAGGCACTTAATACATTGAAAACTTTCAACACAAACAAAGCAATGAGAAGCACATTAACAGGAGTTGGGTCGGATAAGGACAAAATTGGCATTCTGGACGTAATAGTAATGTTACCAGCGTGTAAACAAACCTTTTCCAGGAACAGCTGTGCTGCTGCAGCCAAGCCAACCTGTGTACCAGAGGGTTGGTGGTGTAAACAGGTTCTCCCACAAGCCAACAAGGGGTCATTGTGTCCATAAACATGCCCGTCCACCACCTCGAGGAGGAACGTTGTCCACTGAGTCACTACGACTTTTCATTCGCTCCGTGCTGTAGTGCTCTTCTGAATAGATGCTTACAAGTTGACAGAATTAGAGTGAAGCTGGTAATATCATGGACCTAACTGTTGTTTATGGTTATCTAGTCGTTCTCCAACCCATTTAAGCCCACCCTGGGTCACGGGATGACCAGAGCCTATCCCTGGAACTACAGGCGCATGGCGGGGCCCAACCCTGGGCAGGTGTTAACACCCAGCAGGGCACGCGTGTACGTAAACTTGGGTAGGCACAACTCTACCGAGAACTGTTAACCCACTGGCGATCTAAATAGTGACTACACAAACACAAACAAGGGTTTTTTTAGGCTTGTTTTCATTTTCATTCCCAACACACACGACACTACAGTAGAGATATCGTAGACTCCACCTTAATTTTACTGAGCCGTCTCAAGGTGGGTTAGTGGGTTAAGAACTGTTAGAACTCACTCTCACAAAGCCAACGAAAGCATACGCTTCTAAAAATGGAGGGTAGAACGATTTCTAAATTCAGTCAGGGTGACCGAGGGATCCGCCGTGAAGGGGCACGAGAAGCTGCAATAAACGAGAAATGTGGGATCTGAAATGAAGAAGCGCTGTCCTGAAAATCCTAACTATATGACAAAGTGAGGCCATTAAGCATCACCGTCCAGAGAGACGCACCATCGGGAGAGAAAAACATAAAACAAAAAGGAGCAGAAGGAGACAAAAACTAAACAATAACAGCATGGCAGGACGTTGGTTGCAAGAGACAAGAACCTCAAATCTGAACTCCATTTACCTCCGACTTTAGTGCTCATGGTAAGTCTTTGGTCAGCAAGTCTGTGTTGAGACCAAGCCATTGCTTAATTAGAGTAACCTGTCGGATTAGGGAGGACAGATGCGTTGCACTTCGCATTGGAGTCACGTAAAGAAAAGATCGCAGATCGGGTCAATAAGCAACCGTCGCAATCAGGGCTAATGCACTGCTGTGCCGCTGCCAGGGGCTCTTTTATTCCTCCCAACCTTAGTGGTTTGCTATTACCCTAAGTAGCCCGGCGCGTTAGAGCGGCCGGCGGGGAAAAATCTGCAGTCTGCGGTGCGTCTGGGGCTTCGGGTGAGAAGGGGGAATGAGCAGGAGCAGGTGCTTGTGGCTGGGTCACATCTCAGTAAGTCAGTCTTATGACTACTTGCACCGAGTCTTTATACGCCGGCGTTCCAAAACGATGTTATGCGAGTGTCGGGAAGAGGGGAAAAAAAAAAAAACCATTTCGGGTTAGAGCGCGGCCTAATCCGTGCGTACAAAGGCAGCTTTTATTTCACGTTTAGTGCATTGCTCCATTTAGCTCGACAGCTTGCAGGCGCTGCGTGGGAAAAGCGCCCCTTGGCGCCCCAGCGCCACTAAATGTGGTTCACGGCCTGTAAGCGCTAAAATGGGTTTATGGGATTTGCAAGCTTGTGACCGGTGCTGAAGTTCTCACATTAGGTTTTCATTCATTTTTAGCAACATTTAGCATCTCTGGATAAACAGCAGAGTCTGTGCTTTGGTTTAAGAAGTGATGACGAGACCCTAAGCTGGGCAGAGTTTACAGTGTAGATTGTAGAGCATTTTGGGCACACGTTATTACAAGGGTTAGAGTTGCAAAAATAATAGTTTAGTTAAATATTTCTCTGGAAATGTCCATATGAAGCTTTTGGCTCTTTCATAGCATCATCCCGGCCAGACAGGCATTACAAGGTTTTTTTTCCCCCCAATGAAGACATGAAATCAGTAAAACGCGATGCACAAACCATCAGTCCAGTGCCACACTCCTTAGATGTTGCCGTAAACCTCAGAAGCACGTCAGTAGTAACGAGCGGCCAGATTTGCGTGGGGTTTTTTTTTTTTTTCCTCTTTTCCTTTTAGACACGACGGCTGGACTGTCCGGCGCGGCACAAGTCCCCTCAAAGAGGAGAGAAGGCGTGACCTTTACATAGAGGCTTATCCTTTTTCGAATAGAACGTCTTCCCCTCCAGATTGACGTGGCAGAGCTGTGAAGGGCGGAAGAAGAGAGTGGGGGACAAAATAGGAAAGAGGGGGGAAAAATGAATAGGGATCTTAATCAATCTCAGAGAACAGAACACAAAAGGACTATTCTTGGCAAATGGTCAGGGCTGGGGAGGGAGGAGACGGTCTCCCATTCAAGTCCGCTTGGGCCGACAAACATCTCGGGGAGAGAAAATGGCTGAGGTCAGGAGGCAGCGAGGAGAGGGTTTTTTAATGGTTTTTGGAGGCATTGTGAGAGACAGGCTGCCCGTGATGAAGCTGGTAAGCGGGGACGAACCAAGGGGGGGGGAGGCAAACAAGAAATAAAAAGTGACTCACTGCGCAGACAAAGCATGTGTCGTGCCAACTGTAGCCCAGGGCTTCCAGGAAACGGTCGCCGGCGTCGATCTTGAAGTCGCAGCCGTGGCACTTGGTGCCGAACATCTTCTCGTAATCTGTGGAGAAATTGAACTGTGAAACTGCAAACACGCTACACAAAAATTGGCGTGTTTGAACGGAATTACTTATTTTCAGTACTTTCAGGAAAATGCAGCATCGTCCCAATCTCAGTATTGGGACAAATAATTCAGGATAAATATTAAGACCTTAATTGCCTTATGCCCTTAAAAATAGCACAGCAGCTTGTTAAAACTTGTCTTTATTTTCCCGCATCCGAAAATATAACTTCGTCAGTGGAAGACGCTTTTTAAGACCATAAAGACTAATTTTACGGCAGCTCCAGCAAATGGAAATAAACATAATAGCTGTGGCTTGTGGGGAAAAAAATAGATAAGCAATGCTTCAGAAACGAGTGCCCAGAGTGATGACAGATGACATTTAGAAGGGTCACAGCTTCTGCCTTCATAAAACAAAATTACATCTGAGGAAGCCAGTAAATTTGTCAATTGAGATGTGTTGTGTAAATATAAACTAAACTGTTCTAAAAGACTCGAACATGATCAAAGCTGACACTGATCACATTTTGTAGCGCCACTTTTATCTTCTGGAGAAGCATGCACAGATGGCTAAAAATTCAAATATTTATGCATTCTGTAAAAAGATAAAGACATAAAATAGCTAGAGTTAGTACTGCAGTTATTTATTAAAACGGATGAAACTGGCTAACTGGTGTGTGTGTGTGTGTGTGTGTGAGAGAGAGAAAGCACCATTTCTTAGAGAGACAGAGACATGTATCAGTAGTGAGAATAAAGGGCTGAGGTCGTACAGACACAGGCCCGGAGGCTTTGACGACACAAATTGCTCCACATGTCTAAACGCGACGTCCCAATTTTTCCATTACGGCTGCGGAGGGGCTTTACAGCGGGAGGCTTAGCGGGATGGATGCGGCTCGGAGGCGACGGATATTTGATCAGCGCTCCACTGACGCTTCTCAGCCTCGCTGACACGAGAACACTCGCGCTACAGAAGGGCACTGACCACACGCTTCATTTCCATAATAAAGACGAGGGCCGCTTTAAAAAGGACTGCGCGGCTCAGACGGGGAGCGATGGGGTGAGCGGCAGCGGCAGGAGGGGAACTGTAATCACACTAAGAGCAGCGTGGAATAAAATCAAAAGAGAGTCGGGGAGTGAGCAAGCCTTTTCACCAAGAACAAGAAAATAAAAGTATAGATTTAAAAAAAAAAAAAAATACAAAAAAAAACTAGAAAGAAAAACAGCAAATACAAGGATGATGTACTGGATCGACATCTTCACAGATGAGAATAAGGGCCTGTTTACGCGCATGTGGATATTTTTATAAACACATTTTTTAAAATGCGTTTGGGCGTTTTGTTTGAGTTTTGGGAACCTCAAATTGATTTTTTAAAAAGAATTTTGCAAAACGCTGGATTCTGTGGATACATGTAAACAAAAGTGTTTATAAAAATATCCACATAACAGGTGCCAAGTGGGACTTACAATAAATACTGTATATAGCAACATTTTTTTTTGTGAGTGATTGTCATTGTGAACACACCACAGCACAGCACACAGCACCACAGCGAAATGTGACCTCTGCATTTAACCCATCCGTGAAGGAGCAGTGGGCAGCTAACCAGCGCCGGGGAAGCAGTGCTTGGGGACGGTACCTTGCTCATGGGTACCTCAGTGGTAACTTTACCGGCCCTGGATTCGAACCTGCGACCTTCTGATCACGGGTTAGCGAACACCCTACCGTTACGCCGCCAGCTGCCCCAAATTATGTAATGACCTGACCAGCAATCCCACTGTTATTATTTAATTATAATATAGAAATGACTATTATTAGTAGTGGTAATAATACAATAATACAGAACAAGATGAACTAGATCGCTGGTGCTGAACTTTTAATACATGAAATAAATTATTAATAACACTCAAGATGTTAACTGGTCTTGTTAATTCATACTTTTTTTCCTCAATTATCTGCTTCCTATTTCCCAACATCAATATTAATTAACAGAGCTAACTCACTTTATACTGACATCTAGTGGTGTGGATTATCAATTTAAATTAATTTTATTAATTGTAAGAAATTGTAAAATTGACCAATATACACAATAGTAATATATATATACACTGTATATGCGTGTGTGTGTATTATTTATGTTATCTTAAGATAATGGAGACATAGGCTCTAATAAAGGAAACTAATTTCAAACCACTTAGAATATGACCTTGACATTAATATCCATATATAATATTATATTTATCTAATACTAATGTTTATCTAATGTGTTGGCCTTAATTTTTTCACCTTGATTTTCCCTGTTATCATCCCCCGTTTCTTCCGATCTGTAAACGGCAACTAAAGGGATAAATCACTGCAGAATCTGCTCCAGAACCGGAGGAGCGAAAAGGGTCAGGTTTGACATCTGCCTAAAAGTGATGGCAGCATTCGGGGGGATTTGAGGTGGCGGGATTCGGGGCAGTGGGAGGCGGGAGTGTTTGGCCGGTGGGGGGTCCGCCAGCTGTCGATACGATGTGCCGCCAGGCGCGAAAGGCTGCTGGAGGGAGCTCTCACCTCTCTCGCAGTACGGCTCGCCCTCCTCCATGTAGAAGGCCTGGTTCCTGATGGGCGTTTTGCAGGCGGCGCACAGGAAGCACTGGACGTGGTAAGTCATCTTCAGGGCATGCATGATCTCCTGTGGCGGAGGAAATCAAAGACAGGGAGGATGAGGACGAGGCCACAAATAAAATCAGGCCATAACACACCAAAAAAAAACAACAAAACTAAAGTTTTCTCCCCTTACTTAATGACTTTTAAGGTACTATCGGATCTCGAACATAAATCAAAGTGACCGCTGATCACTTCGTAAACAGCAGTTTGCAAAGCTGAGCAGCTAAACTTGGGGTTTGGGGTCATTCTCAGCACAGCAGTGACTGGTATTGTGCTGTAATATGTGTGTGAGAGACACAACTGCGTTTGTTTAGACATAGTATCAGTATCACTGCTAGGTTTTGAGGCTCAAGAACACCATAAATATAAAATATATTTATAATAAATATAAATATGAAGTGTTGCTATGGTGTACCAAAAAACAAAAATAAAAGACCAACTGTACGTTCACACTAAGAGCTACCAAAGCTGTAAAATCGGTGAAGACGCTTAAAAAGCATCATATTTATGTTCGCTCTTGACATGAAACATTCAAACGCTCCATCTTGCTTATCAATTTCAAGGAGCCGTGCGCTTGTAGCCAGCGCTGTGCTGCTGTTGATGTCGCCCAGCCCAAAAAACAGAGCTACTCAAATACCAGAGGTCCAGACAAGCAGAGGCTAATCGATCAAATTACAGAATTACGTAAATTACATAAAGTTTTATAGTTCAGTAAATTTGAAAAAGATGCTGTGCAGTAATAATTCAGAATGCAAAGTAGCTTTGTATGCAGTCTAGTTTGAATAACTGTATTTTGTTAAAAAATAGAATGAAGATGGATTGAATTGCACTCCATGTGCAGGGAAAAAGAACAGATCTAGATTACATTTTTGAACGAATGTACAGTAAACGTTTTTGGCTTTTCTTGTTAGCCAACATAAAATTTTGTAATGGAAGCTTCCTTGAACTGGGCCTCATTCATCAATATTTTCTTAAGGTTGTTTTACATAAATTAGTTCACAAGAAGATTAAGATGTTTAATGAATACAACAGTAGAATTGAAGAAAACCCAATAAGCTGATGTTTTGCACAAACAGGTATGCAATAAATTTTGTGCTGATAGATTCTGTTCTCGCCTAGGAACAAATCTTAAATAAGAAAGCAATGAATATCTTCTTCATGACAACGGCATAAGTGTGTTTTATGAGCAAATTCCTTACTCCAGTGATGATCTTCTTGCACTTGGCACAGTTGGGGGCGTAGCGATTATCATAGCACTTGGTGCAATAAATGGAGCCTTGTTCCTCAAAGAAGCCGCCCTCATCCAGCACCGCGCGACACTGCGAGCACGTGAACTCCTCCGGGTGCCAGGAGCGGCCCAAAGCCACCACGTACCGGCCCCTACGTACACAAAAAAAAACACACAAAGTCCATTTTGGTTTACAGTGAAAGGGTGACTCACGGAAACAGCTTCTCCGTAAGCTGCTCTAATGGAAATAGCAGGTCAGTGAGGGAAAAACCTCGTCATTTCTCATCGATCTTTCAGAAAGCCGGAGGTATTTTAGAACGCTGTGCCTTCTTAGAAACACTACTTTCTTTTCAAGTTTGACAAACCTTCCCCCCCATCCACCAACACACTATTGACATTTTACCTCCACGGCCCTCATTGATCTCTCCTCTATTTGGGGCGCTTACAGCATTGTGTCTCTCAACTCTTCAAATTCACTTTAAGTAGGGCGCAATCCAAAAAAACACTAGTAAAAGTCGATACTGGAGCGTGTCTGTGGGGGGCGCCGGCGTACCTGATGATCTTGTTGCACGCGGCGCAGAGCGGGGTGCGGCCGCTGCTGTCGGGTGGGTTCTGCTGGGCCGCCTGCAGGATGGAGCTGCGGTTCTGCATGGGCGTGGGCTGCACCGGCTTGCTGTGCTGCGTCACAACCGTGCTGGTTTTGTCCGGGTGGTAGCGCTCCGCGAAGCCCGGGTCCGTCACCCACGGAGGGCGGCAGGAGGGCGCGGAGGCGGCCGGGGGTTTGGCGGGTGGTGGAGCTGGAGATATAAGGGAAATAAGAATGAGGAGACTTAAAAAAAAAAAAAGAAAAACACCTCTTTAAGAAGCAAGCAGGACGTATTTTAAACTGGTTCATAGTCATCAGATTTAAACCACAGCTTACGTCTGGCAAACTGCCGGAGGAATAACCTGTTTGTGAGCTCCCCTAGAGGTGATGGATTGTACATCAGGGTTTCCCGCAGCGCTTTATACTGTAGTTAAGGCGGCCGCTTTGACAACAAATGCCTCCCGCCTTGACTTCGTCCCCCCGGTAAGACATTCTGTCATAGCTCTTTTTTAAATCCGGAAGACTCTAAATTTTCCCGCAGCTGGATAACATACAACAACCTGTCGCCGTGGGAAGAACATTTGGAGGTGAGATAATTATTCATCTAAACTAAACACAAACAAAGTGTGTCCTATAAACTGTTTGCTCATATCTGCTTTTCTGTTTCTTAAGATCTGCAATTCGGTTAGTCACTTATTAAAGCTTAGCGATGCGTTTGCACGTGGTTTTCCGTTAGTTTGATGATTATTTATATAAAGAGTAAATAAAGCTAAGGCCTGTCCTCCAAAAGCCGTTTTTGTGCTGGCAGCGTCTATTTTTAATACAAATCCTATGAGCTTCAGCGTTCAGAGCGTTACGCACCTTCAGTGGAACAAAAGACATCGGTGGAGACGGGTTTTTTTTTTTTTACCACAGCACTCGGGGCGATTCAAATTGAAATCCGTTCAACTATTACAGGGGTTGGGAACCTCTGGCCTCCATTTGATCCGGCCCAGTCAATCAATTAATTAATTTATTTAAGATTTTTTTAAAAAATCCAGCATACCCTGTATTCAGGGAACAAGCATGTCTATATATATATACTATATATATATATATATATATACATGCATGGTTATTAAGCATACATATATACATATATATATATACATACATATATACATATATATACACATATACATATATATATATATATATACACATACACATACATATACATATATACATACATATATATATACATACATATATATACATTTGCATTTACGGTATCCTACGCTGCATTCACAGCCACACAGCTAGCCTACCTGCGTTAGGTTAACTAAACTCGGGAGATGGATTCTGGAGAAATATCTTCACGCTAGTCAACCAGTGGATTTAGCGTAAATATTGAAGTAGAGCGGTCAAAACAGAAACATTCTGCTGGAATTGAATTCCTCACCTCAAGAAAGTCACGTTTTTAGGATGGAAAGGGTAAGTTTTTCAGTGAAATTGATTCACAACAGTACAGTATAGACCTTCCACTGT
This sequence comes from Distichodus sexfasciatus, assembly GCA_032718565.1. NCBI lineage: Eukaryota > Metazoa > Chordata > Actinopteri > Characiformes > Distichodontidae > Distichodus > Distichodus sexfasciatus. The sequence continues at coordinate 258,774 of JAVGVS010000458.1, read as the reverse complement.
TTCAAAACACTAAAAACAAAAAATCCAACATTTTACCCCACGCAACATAAACGCCGTTGTTCTCGCGAAACTCTGTTGCATAAGCGACTGGTTTTGCCGTGAGGTCACAAATAGTTAAATATTAGAGTAGGATAAATGCTGTCCAAGAACTTGTAAATAAATGTCAAGCTCACATTAGGTACAGGATACAAACATGGAAAGTAACAGCACCAACTTAATGGTAGAGATCAAAAAGGAATACACTTGACTTAGTGGAAAAAAAAAACAGGCTGTTGATGAGAAACACAAACCCCAAGCTCTATTCAATGAACCGAAATGTTTGCAGCAAACATAACATCTCTACGTGGGGCATAAAAGAGAAGGCGAAGATGACAGTAACACTGTATATGACAAATCTGAATTTCTGGCTTTACAGAGTATTTTCATAATGATACAAACCAGCAGGTTGTAGTGTTGTTGTTTTGACTCCAGTCCTACGTCCAGCACCATCACCATCAAGCCACAACTACAGCCCCTAAACCCAAAATGCTCCAGGGAGGCCAGCAAAAACCCAACCCCAGTTGGGCTAATAAAAAAAATTAACCAAGGCTAAAATTTGATCAACCTTTAAATGATTTTCAGAACCTGATAGGAAGGTAATGAAAAGCTATAAAATGGAGCTTAAACTCATTTCACATTTATGACATTTGGCAGTCTCTCTTATTTCCTAATTACACAAGTCTTCCCAGGGCGGCTCGGGGTTAATCTCCACACTCAGCAGCGCAAGGGATGGTAATGATGGGAGGTTGGAGGCGGCCATATTCCAGGTCAGGGCCTCCTGGTTGATGGCCAAGAACACTAGAGCTAGGATTTTTTGCTTTATTAGTGAGAGCGTCTGAGTGCGAGGTCTTACCCTGCAGTCCTTCGGGTTTGGCAGCCGCTTTGGTCTTGACGGGGCAGGGAGTCATGCCGTGGCTGCAAAAAGGAGGAACAGTCCGGTTCAGAATAAAACACATAATAATAAAAAATAAAAAAAAAAGGCTTTGGCGGAGGCCAATAAAAACGTCTCCGGCTTCCGTATCGACTCGGGCGCAAACATCCTTTTAGGAAGCGCCCACGCCCAGCCAGAGCCATTGGTCATTTGCTAATGAGAACACTGACCAAAGCCTGGAGGCGCTGAGGTTAATGATGTTCATTAGAATCTCAGTCCAAGTTATTACCGTTTTCCATTTCGCTTTAGTTGGATTTTTAAAAAGTGTGAACAAATGTAATTTTTGGCTGGCTCTCTTTTGTATTACATGCATGCAAGGTGCTGGCATCAATTACATTTAGTTTCAATTTAGTCGACTCAAAGGGGCACACTGCCCATAGACGCTAATGTGGCTAACGACGAATGGAAGCTAATGGGGACATAAGTCATGCTAATGGGAGCCCATTAGCTTTCATTCATTGTTAGCCACATTAGAGTTTTTGGGCAGTGAGCCTCTTTAGAAGGGGTTTTTTCCCCCCGCTATTCCCAAGTATTCATTTAGTGGAGACTTTCTGCTTTCCGGTCTTTTTGCTTTTTTTTTTTTTGCATTCTAAATGATCAGACTCATACATCACTTTACTTCTTAGTAAAAGTGTGTGTAGTCGTGTGTGTGTGTGTAATTTTCCCATTCCTCATCCTTGATGACGCAACAAAAAGTCAGGCTTGATTAATGTGTGATATGCACAGCCTTGAATAAAACTGCCATTCATCAACGGCTCTCGGCACATTGTGACTCGCCCAACACACACACACACACACACACACACACCAGTCCGAGCTGGCCATCTTAGTGAGGTCCTTCCTCATAATAACACAGCTACAACTAACCAAAAGCTAATCTTTTACTTCTTAACGTTACACACACAGTCTAGAGTCTATAAAAGCAATGACATCCTGCTTAATAAACGGCTGAAACTTCTCAAAACTAATTTAAGAAATTAAAATGAAGAAAACACTGCTGAACGAGGACCATCATTTCCCATGGTTGTTTATGGAATTTTAAGGAATGGTCAGATCCTCAGCCGTACCTAAAATCCCCTGCCCACACCCACGGCACAATTTGGGGCCACCTTGTCATACTCCTACCTCGTAGATCCACCTCGTTTGTGTGCAGTTCAGGGACTACAGTCCATCTGTTATCGTTTTAGGTTTGTGTTAGTCCTCCACTTAGCCCTTCAACAACGGTCAGTGCTTGACCACACTACCCTTGTCCGAAAATTTCTTGCCTTGTTGACCCCGTCCAACTAGGACTGCTACTGACACGTCACTGCTGTGTTGAGTTTGAGTGGAAAACCTAAACAACCAGCAGTAGGGCACCAAAATTGACCAGTGGTCAGCAGAGCAGAGGGAATCGGGCAAGTTTGTTACCGACAGATGGGTTATATCCTGTGATTGGCCACCAAAAAGTTTATCTAGAAGGTAAAGTTTAATAAGTGGTCACTGCAAGTGTTTCTAACAACGTCTCCAATCAGCTTTTACGCCAATAATTAATGTATTTCAAATGTATAAATTCATAAGTGTTACATTTTTGCTGCTCCATATCAACAGAATTTTGGACTATGTTTAAATCTCACAAACATTAAGAGGTCAGTGATGACCACAATCCGTACCACAGTGGGGATATTACCAAGATGGGGATATTACAATGGAAAAAGTGATATGAAGAAAACAAAGCTGCTAGAAGTAAAGGTTAAGAAAAAAAGCAGGAGAGAAGACAGTAGGAAGGAAGTTCTTTTAATGTTTCAGGAAATCAGAACACCAGAAGAAAAAAACAAACAAGAAGAGTTTTTAAGAATTTTTGGGGGGCTCCCTAGAGTCAGAGAGCGCAAACAATCAGATGAAACTGCAATAAAACAGTGAGAGAAAGGCAAAGAATAAAAGAATAAAAGCATGTCTGATCAGATCAGAGAGGAGCTACGCTGCACAAGCCGAGCAAATTTAAGTTTGACTTGCAAGTCACCCCTCGATGCCAACGACAGATCGGTGTGAAAACAGAATAGAAAGAGTCAGGTAAATCTACGGGCAAGTCTCGCTCGGACAGTTCCTTTGACACCATTACGGTCAGGCTCAGTTTATGTTTTTCTTCGCTTCAGCATTACGATATACATACTGTTTCTTCTCAAGTCTCACACTTTTTTTTTTCTTCAATTTTTTAAAGTTCCCCCCCCCGTAACATTCACCGCCTGATTTCAAGCGAGGCTTGGGCTCAGTGCCTCAGGTTTTAGGTGCTAGGCCCGGATGGGCGGGCAGACTGGCGGGCGTTAGGTCAGCAGGAAGGGCGTTCAGGACTTGATGTTGAGGGCGCGGGCGGACCTGTCGTGGTGCCAGTCCCTCAGTCTGGCGTAGCGAGGGCTCTGAATCTCACTGAGGAACTTTTCCCTGTCGGAGCGAGCAGGCGAGAAGGCGCGCACACACACACACACACACACACAGAAGAGACAGAGTACATATAGCAGAGAAAAAATTAAGAGAGGAAAAGGCAGAAACTTTAAAAGACAAGGAAAAGAGTTAAGTGGCCTATTTACTGGTCAATTTATTGCAACAGCTTGCACAATTCTTGTACGACGGCTGGAACACAACATGATGGAGAATTGGCTTTTAAACGAGGCGACTAAGACTTAATTTAACTATAATTAGTACGCTTGATAGGCCTTTTGGGTTACCAGATATTAAGTAAAAGCAAATATAAATACGCTCAGATTTACAATATCTGCACTTACTAGACCTGACTTGAATGTTAGCTCAGACATTATAAAAGATACTGTTTTATTTAAAAGACTGTACAGAATTTTTATATTGAAACTGTCACAGATCTCATGCACATTGTGTAAAAGACGACTCTAAGACTATAATTGTAGGCTGAATACCATATCCTTACTGCCGCTCTTTCTACTTCTAGTTTAAAGTTTATATTTTATATCCTACTCGTATTGCTTATTTTATGTGCCTTATTTTTTTTTTTTTGCTTGTTCTTTGCACTAGTAAAAGCTGCAGCCTCGTTGTCTCGTCTCTCTGTGTACTTGTACAGTATATAGCAGAGATGACAAAGTTTACTTTAGCTACTTTCACTTGACTTCGATGTAAAAATGGTGTTTTATGCAACAGCAAGACGCCCCCAAAAAAGTCACTGCTGATTTAAGATCAGTAGAGGTTTAAAAAAAAACAAAAAACATGCAGACTACCAAAATACAGGCCTGAATTCTGGCTAAGGCTTTGAACCTTTTCAAATTACTTTTTCAAATTTGCTCATCTGACATAGACATTATGCCTTAATGTTTACAAAAATCAAGTGAACTAGAGACTTAAAATCTGGTAAAAAGATCAGGAAATTGCATACACTTGCAAACATTTGAAAATGGTCAAAAAATAAAATCACTGGCAGTTAGATCACACGGTCAAACACAAGGCAGTTAAAATCCACTGTCTAATATGTGTTAGTCCTTCACCAGCCTATTGCCGTTTTTGACCCCAGAAACCGTCTGGATATTTCTGGTCACGTTGACCCTCTATAATACAGGTAAGTTCAAAATTGTTAGCCCCCATGGAATTATGAAACATTTCCCTAAAATTCTGCCCAATGCTTGCATCATTCATAAAACTATACATAATCAAACATTTACCAGCGTTATATTTAGTACTAAATATAAATGTACATTGAAAAAATGGGGTGATCAAAATTATTAGCTCCTGTGTGATTTTTTTGCTTTCAAAACACACTTGAGCAACCAATCGGCTTTTAAACTACACCTGTGTAGCTTCCGAACAACAACTGAGCATTCAATCAGCATTGAACTTTACTTCTCTCAACCCTCTCCTGGGGTTGATGTTTCAAGGAAGACGGCTGTGAGGGCTCTTCAGCATGGTGGGCTTCGAGGTCATCACCCAAGAACTCCATTACTCTATGAGTGGCAGGTCAAAGTCAGGGTGAGGTTTGCCGTCAACATTTGAAAGTTAAGGAGTTTTAAATTTCTGTCCTTTGGTCTGATGACTAAACTGGAGCTGTTTGGGCACATAGATGTTGCCTTTGTTTGGCGGAGAAAGGGAGAGGCCTTCAACCCTAAGAACACAGTTCCCACCATGAAACATAATGGTGGGAGCATTATGATGTGAGGCTGTTTTGCTGCCTCGGGCACAGGGAGCCTCGTTTATCATTAAAAAAAGAAAATATAGTCGACATTTCGAGTCTAGGTCTTAGGTCTTAGTCTAGACTTGGTCTTCCGACAAGACAACGACCCAAAGAACACATCGAAATTGGTCCAAAACGTCTTAAAGGACACTAAAATCAAGGCCCTGGAGTGAGCCGCACAGAGCCCAGATCTCAATCATATTGAGAATGTGGCGGGTGCTTTAAGTGAAGACACCACGCAATTTGGATCAGCTGAACTAATTTCCCATTGAAGAATGGCCCAGAATCCCTCAAGAGACATGTACCAACCTGACAAGAACTATCCCAAGAGGTTAGTCATTTGTGGCTCAGAAAGGGTATTAACAATTTTTGTGATATTTCAGTGCATGAGTAAAATATCATAATCAAACTTTGTGGATATTTTGTCTGTGTTCTTTTCAAATCAAATACAACATGTCAAATAAAACATGTTAACATCTTTGTTAATGGTCATTTCCAAGGATAAATCAAGGGTTTTATCTGATTTCACAAGGGGGGGGTAATAATTTTGACCTTAACTGCAGCAATGATAGTGATGTGTCTAAAAAGTCCAAAGCAGTAGTGATACGTTACCATATCAGTGTCACTGATGTGTAAATAAAAGCAGCTCAGCTGGGCTCCTGTGATCAAAAACTGACCAGGTATCAGTAAAGTGTGCAGTGAGTGTTCCTTAATGATCATGGGAGAAAACATTTTTATTGTTAAAAAATAAAATGATGCCAAATGAGTACTAGTTCATTCCAAGCGGTGTTGCGCGTTGCCGTACCGCCGACGAAAGCGGCACTTAATAAGAGCTCACGGCCGGGGGAAAGATCAAAGACTGATCTAACGCTGGCCTTTTTATCAGAGCTGAACGAGCTCATCACACCATGTGCTAAACAGGTCAGGGCCAAGGTGAGAGAGTGGGTTAGTGCTTTTTTTTCTACTGCACTTCATTAGAGCAAGCCACACACACACTTTACCTGGACCTTTTCATGGTCTCATCATCCGGATCCTGCACTGGGGAAAGCAGGAGACACAAATCAGCTTCGACGCCAACGAGACAGATTCGGCTCAGAAGCCGACACCACCGTCAAACTTAACAGTCTTGTACGTCTAAAACCGCTGTGTCTCTATCGCGCTTCGACATGGGAGTCGATCCTGTTACGGCCTTCCTAACACTTGACAACGGCTTTATCTCCGAGGGCAGATCGGGCCCGCCAGAGGCCGGGCGATCAAAAGGCGCAGCTCCAACACGAGCTCTGATCCGTAACCCCCAAAGCTGCGGGGAGATTGAACAAGGCTTTGCGCAGACCAACGGTTAAATTCTCGACATCAGATCAGGGATTGTGCGGTGTAAGGACGACATGCTCGGTCCCGCACCGGCGACTGGGTCAGAAGCTTAACCAATGAAAAGGCAGTGAAAGGAACCTTGCACTAAGCTTTGCAATAAAAACATCAAAACCTACGTAATGCGCTCAAAATAGAACGCTTTTTATCCTAAAAATTAGGGACATTACTGCAAGTCATGGCAGCCAATTAAGTGCTAATGCTTACATACGGTGTAAAAATTTCAGGGTTTCATGTGGAGGGGCCTATATTCTTTTTGTGCACATGGTGAATAACTTTATCAAACTTTACCAAAACCTGTTTCTAAAGTACTAAGAACTTTTCTGTTAGTGAACCTCGACTTTGGTTAACCTTTCTTCCAGCAATTCACTGTCTAATTTAAAGCGAGTGAAGAGCTAGGCCCAGGAACGCAAGTTGCCATGTATTAGGTCAGCAACACAAAGATTCATGCTCTTTGAGCCTGTTGCAGCAAGGGCTCTAAATCTCAATAGGGACTTTATCTTGGGACATAAAATCGTTACTATGTCTATGAGAAGGGCAAATATTACACACACACCCATATTCCAGCCGAAATTGGCCTTAAGTAGAAGAAATTAATTTCGGGAATCAAATATATAACAAGGTTTGTGTTAACAGCATTTTGAAAACCACAATGTGTTTCCTAATTGATTCCCCAAACTCCTTTCTGCTCATTTAATGTTTTAAACAGATTGTAAGTTCCTACATTTTTTGGGATGTTTCACAGTTCTGAACACAGCTTATTACTCTCAGCCTGTTTTTCATTAGACCCTGACGCAATTTGGCATCACGAAATGGACGAAATGAACTCTTGCGTGGTTGGGCTCTGCGTGCGAGTGCGGCTTACTGAAGTCCGTTCCCGTGATCTGGGCTAGGATGCGAAAGGAGCGGGACTGCGTGGTGCCGGTTCGCGGCTGCCAGTCCTGTGTGTCCTCAATCAGCCGCTTCTTACTGCGGTCGTTGGGGATGAAACAGGGCACGTTTTCCACCCTCAACCCGTGCCTGGGGCGGAACGGGAGGGGCAGAAGCATTAATAACCCCCCTCCCCCATATTCAACACGGCAAGCCACAACGAAACAAACTGAGGAGACAATCCGGCATCCAAAAGGAAAACAAAAAAAGCTTGCATGGGGGAAATTATACAGATGCAGTGGAACGTTCACGAGCAAAATCTTGTCTTTTCGCGTTCAACTGCCTACACGTGGTAAAATTTGTAGCTAACTAAACGGCGTGTTTGCCTCACTTAGGGAATATGAGCTTGCACATGGACTGTGTCTTCAGCCGCGCACTACTGCACTTAAAATAGAATGGTAGGTAAGGCGCTCTTATAATTTTCTTTGCATTACTATGCATCTCAGGAAATAGCCAGGGTCGTAGCGTAACAGCTCTCTGCGCACTAGGTAGTGTACATGGAGAGTCACGCGCGCCCTATTTGACTTGGTACACCACATAGGGCAGGAAGTGACCTTTTGGGGGTTTTTTTGTTGTGCACTACGGTCAAAATGCTCCACCCTCGCTCGACTCTGCTTTCACACTTGCTTGACCTGCTAAAAAATTTTAGAACTATGTTTATTTTTCTGAGCTTGCAGTGGAATTTTGCGAGCCACAAATCTTATTTTTACACACTTTAATCAGCATCGGCATCGCCAGATACACGCATGAAAGATATCGCATATTAGTATTAGCCAATAATCCCCAAATCGTGCATCCCTACATAATTTGGATGCTTGATGCTGGAATCTGTACTAGAATTGCACCAGTTGGGATACAGTTCCAGTTACAACGTGAAAACGCCCTAAAACTACAGTATATTAGGTGCAAATTACTTTTAATCTTATAAAAAACCTCCCAAACCAAAGCTAATAATTAAGCTTTATTTTCAAAATTGAGGTCTTCATTTTGACGGAACAAATGTATCATGTTAATCCCACTGCCATGCAAACTTACTTAGAGAATCCAACATGACGCACAGATGCACACACACACACAAAAAAAACCCACATACAGCGCTTCCGTTTCAGCAGCAAAGCAGGAGCTCAGCCCCGTTTGGAGTTCCGGGCTTGCACGCTTTATCTGATTCTTCTGTTAATTAGAGGGTTTAGGAGTTGTGAGCGGAAAAAAAGGGACAAACTGTGGTTCTTCTGGTGCAGGTTCGCTCCAAAAAAGCTGGACATTCAACACGACAGGCGAATTACGAGCCACCCGGGGAGGTGTGTTTTCAATAAGACTCAAAGATGATCTAGAGAAAGCTGCGTTTCAATAAAGCACTTGGCGACGAGGGTCACCCAGGGCCGATGTCCTCTCTCTCTCTCTCTCTCTCTCTCACACACACATATACACACACACACACGCAGAGTGGCAGTGAAGAGTTCGCTCAGGCAGAATGCATTAGAGCCACTTACTTCTCAGGGTACAGATCCTCATAGAAGCCCTCGCCTCGACTGAAAAAGGAGGGGGAGAGGGAAGAGAGAAAGAGAGGGAACAAAAGGATTGAAGGAAGGAGGAGGATAAGAATAGCATAGTAATAAAGAGCAATAAAGATGAAATAGTCAGGAGCCATGAGAATGTACAACCTCAGCTCTGATGACAACCAAAAAATGAACACAGGACAGGAATAGAGGGTTTTACTAACTTGTCAATAACCTCCGCTGGCTGCCAGTTGAGAGAGAGAAAGAGAGATAGAGAAAAGAAAAAGAAGCAGAATTAATTCAACTGAAATCTCTCTCACACACGTTCACGCGCACAAGGTGCAGAAATTCAAACTGGTTGCAGTGCAAAATAAACATCACATGCAAGTGGGTGTGAACTGGAAAAGCTTTCAACACGCCAAAAATCTTTGAGATGGCAAACGAGCCTCGTCCATGTCCTGTTTCCCTTTTTCCGGCCCGATCTCCTGTACTTTCAAAGGCTGTTCTCATCAGCAAGACAGCCTTTGTGGGGGAAAAAAAATAAAAATAAAAAACAGAACAAAAAAAGCAGAAATCCTGGCTAGAAATTTTACTTGAATCACTTATTCCCTTCTAAGAAAAATTAGAACCAGCTCATCTGGGCTGAAAAATGCTAATGAGGCTAACAACTAATGAGAGTTAATCCAAACAGGGGACCGGGTGCATTAGCATCCAGACGGTGGATGGAGTGGGTCCTTAACTCAACTGGACAAAACAAAAACCTGGCAGGACGTTCTGAAGCTGGACTTCTATCCCCGATATCGCCACTCCTAAATCAACCCGTTTTAAGTCTTCAAAGATGCATGACGGCAGGAAATGACCAAACTATGCACAATTCAAATATACTTATTCATATAAAATTCACAGCTCATTTTATAGGCCAAAATGAGTCCAAATCGGCTCAAAATTACCCGTGAGTATTTCATCTTTAATTCATCAGAAATTCTATAATCATTCTATAAAGTTAGAGAGCAACCAATAGGACAAAAAATAAATATAAAAAAACCTATCAAATATTGTTATTTTATATCCAGATGGATACATAACCTTAATATTTTTTTCTTCACAGTGCTAATCCATAGAATGTCTCTGCGTAATAAAAAACTCTGCAAGCCAATAAAACAGACACTGTTCTTACTCTTTCTAGTAATTTTACCTACAGTTTCAGCACTTTTTGACTACATAATGGTTCAATTTTAAACAGAAATGGGTTAATATCAAGACTCATGAATCATTTATGCTTGTACAGTACAGTATTATCACTCCAAACTGTTGCTGACCTGGCACACATTTAATGCCAGACGACTGAAATAGTAATCCTCCTCAAATGACTGTTACAACACTGCTATAATATTTGCACAATTTTTACACTGCCGCTACTTATTTGCATTGAACACTGAATGTACATACATCACTAGTCACTTTCTAACTAACTGTATCTGTACAAATTATTGAAAAATATTGCACAGACTCTGGTTCTCCACTACTGTTAAAATATCTGCAAAACTTTAGTCATACTGTTTTACTAATAGACTGGATATAGAATTTTTCATATTGAAACTGTTTCTAATCTCTTGCACATCCAGCATAAAAGTAAATTTCCACTCTTGTAGGTAATACTGCATCCTAATTGTCTCTCCTCTACTTCTATTTCCAGTTTAAAGTTATATTTAATACTCCATTTCTAGTTTAAAATATATTTTGTCTTCTATTTATACGTATATGTATATATATATTTTTTATTCCATGTGCCTTATTTGTTCTTTGTTCCCTATTTCTTATTGCACTGTAAAAACTGGAGCCATGTTGTCTCGTCTCTCTGTATATCTGTACAGTATATAGCAGAAATGACAACGTTTACTTTGACTCTGTCAGCATTTACACATCAAACTATAACAAATTAGTGCAGGACGTCCTGAACATAATAACATATGGCATGTATGACCAACTCCTACACACACCAGAATAAGCCTAAAAACAAAGGTAAAGAAAAATCCCCAAGATTTTCTTAGGTCTGAACAATCCAACAACTAATTAGATCCGGTTCTCTTAGTTAAAGTTCCTACACTTTTGTGCAACTTTTTGCTATCATGTTTCTGTTATGTTGGTGATATTAATTTGACACATCATATAAATCTGACGACTGCAAAAAATACTATTTACAAGCAGCAAAAACCGCAAGCAGCTTGTAATTCTTGCACGTATTTGTGGCTGTTGCGTGTTGTGTAAAATGTCACAAAAAACATTCTGCTGTTCCTGCTCACTTTTCCAGGAGCTCTCAGAATATCAGCACACACTCAGTGAGGTAAACACTCCAACAGGAGAGGTACAGGCGCTATAAACAGATTTGGAGTTCTAATGTAATGGAGTAAACATGAAAAACACACACACACACACACACACACACACTTTAACACAACTCCCGAAAACCGCAGCCCTCCACAAATGCAAAACTCATAGCACACGCTGCATTTTACTAGGAAATAGGTTGGAATTTATTCAAACAAGCACTACCCAGGTTTAAAGGTGTGGTACAGAAACGAGGGAAAAGCGGAGCCTGTAATGAAAGAGAAGAGCATGCCGAGGTGAAGACGTTTCCAAGTAAGGCTGGTAAGTAACTCAGCACCCCGGCAGCGCAGGAAAAAAAAAAAAAAAAAAGATGCTGTGAGAGCTCAGCGGATTTTAGGGGAGGGTCGCGCTCTATAAACAGCAACGGACATTTTCAAGAGCCTGCCTAAAGTTGGCCCACACACACACACACAAAAACACCCAGGGCAGCACTTACTACACTTTTTAAACTTATCTCTCTCAAAATGGGCTTGACTGCAGCATTCCCGAGCTGGCCGTTTTGACCGCTAGCATCTGTTGTTTGGAGAGTCTAAATTTAAAAAACCCTCGTTAAAATGCAGACTCGTTCTCGCAGTCTCTCTCCCTGTCTTTTGCGGAAGGGAGACGAGGGCCGAGCGGCCGTCCTCACAGAGTGGAGATAAAGAGGACGAGGGGAGGAAAAAACAGAGTGGAACAGAACACTGAGGTCTGGTCAGGGAACGTCTACCCCCTGTCCAGCCGTTGCTACACTGTGTGTGTTTTTTGTTGTTGACACACAGACACACACCCCTTCTGTTATCAGAAGGCCCAGATGAGCATATGGAAAGCTGATTTGACCTCTAGATTCCCACTCAACAACTGATGGTCAGCACACTCATAAACGCATCACTCCCAACTGCTCCTTAATGAGGTGAAAACAAATGTGGCCTAAACCCTTTCAGTTCATAGCATAACCTTTAGTACGTTCGCACTGTGATCGGAAGGTCGCCGATTCGAATCCCAGGACCGGTAAAGGTATCACTGAGGTACTCATGAGCAAGGTACCGTCCCCAAGCACTGCTCCTTCGTGGATGGGTCAAATGCAGAGGTCACACTTCGTTGTGGTGCACTGTGTGCTGACTCACTTAATCAAAGCTGGACTGAAACATTGAGAATCCCTAATCAAAATAAGTCTTGCCTTATGAACATCAAATGTGTCCTCACTCTGCCTCATCCAGTCGGCAACTACATCCGTGTGTTTTTCAATTATTTTACCATCAAAGACACGTTCTCGTTCATTAGAACAAAACCCAGTTTTAAGAATAGAGCATATTTACAGTACAAGGCTCGTCAGTAAACTCTACAGGCAAAAAACAAACAAAAAACTCAAACAAAATAATCATATTTTAAATATTAATGTAATCATGATATTGATTTAAGGTCATATCGCCCAGACCTACTCTGAAAGACACTTCTGAACATTTGCCATTTAGGTACAGATTTTATGGTGCACACATTTTTCTACAATATTACCAGTGTATTCCTGAATACAAAAGTGTATATTGCTGTGAAAAAGAATGTTGCGTTTCATGTGTGTATACTGGCACAATGTAACTTTATCTATAAATCTATTGATAAATCTATTAAATAGAAATCTGCTGAATATATGGATCGCTTCTAAATTCCCTCCACAACACTGTTCCTCCAAAAGGAAACATGATTGCTGGGCCTCTGCTGACGGGGGCAGCTTTTCAGGTCACCTACCCGTTATGAGACTGAGCTGTGGCGCCCGCCACCGGGCACTTGGGCGCGTACGTCACCGGTTTGATGGCGGGCCCGGCGGAGTTAATCGCGCCTGTGGAGAAAGGACGTGCCATCTTGTTTATGTTGGTGCTGGGTGCGAAGGAGTATTTGGGCTGGGCGGGTGCAGAAGCATGCGAACCCTGTGAACGGACACACACGCACACAACAAATGCAAAACCCATGCAGATCACACCAAACAGATGCATTAACACACTGGCAGTCTTAAAGGGAGAGTCTGGCCTAAATACATTTTATCCCATTTTCATATTCCTGAAGCAAATCCATTTCAAAAACTACAGATCTGAAAAACATCAAAATCTACTGTACAGGGACATGAAAACGTGGTTAAATGTTTTGACTCCAAAGTCTCCCTTTAATAGAATGCACAATCCCAGACTATAAGGTTTGTCTATTCAGTTTCCAAAAAATAAAAATAAAAATCTGAGCCTAATTTTAGATTAATTAGGATGTTAAAACTTATTTATCTCTTAAAAGCAAAATGACCTTGACCTTGAGGACTGAAAGATTCTTACAGACGCAAGAATTATTGCTTGGAATATTTCTTACAAATTATTTAAGCAACAAGATTTAAAAAACGTTTCGCGAGTGATAAATCTGCCATCACCTACTCTGCACGAGAGAGAGGGGAGGAAAGCTCAGGAAGTGTGAACACACCCTATTGTCTGAGTAATATTTGTCTTGGCCGCAGACCAGAAAAGAGTGATGCCCTTCAATAACACCGCTGGCATGATAATTGCCACCGGAGGGCGCCGTTTCACCCGCTCAGATCCTAGTTTGTGTGGTTCTAGTGTGCGATTGTGTTTGTTTCTGGGATTGTGCAGTAAAATGTTGGGACTTAAATGTGAAAGCAAACAGCAAATCACACTGTGATGAAACAGTAACGCTCCTGCAGCATGACACAAGGTCAGAGTGTGTCAAGCCCACATCGAGAGAGAGAGATTTACCTTCTGTTCACCTGCATCAGGCTGGAAAGCTCTGTGTAGGAGAGAAAGAATGTTTAAGTTAGTGACAGTACCACTTTTTTAAAACATCGCTGGAACAATCTAAAATGAAACAGCCTTGTGTGTGCATTTCCTCAACACATATGCATCTTTTCTGATTCATCCTGAGCAAAAAAAAAAAAACATCCGTTGCCTACTTTGAGGCATAATATCAGAACATGCTCTGCCTTATTTATTTTTTAAGAATTAGTCTGCACTCAACACATCACGAATTAGCAGCACAATACAAACAAACTCCAAAACCAAACAGCAAAAAATGAATCTCTCTTAAACCTCTCTCTCAGAACATCTGAAATGACGTTCAAAGCAAAAGCTTCAGGGCTGGAAAAGCAAACAGACTAATATATGGGCTGAGAATCGACCCACAAGTCATTACTTAGTCTGCGCATTCACACTTATCCATCACATGCACATCCGCAGGTGCTGCAGCTGTGAAGCTGGCATTAGCGAGGCATTCCGCACCAAAGGCGTCATTTAAAAATGTGTTTCCTAATCTTGAATGCATCTTGGAGCAATTTAGCTCTCATTCCCTAAACACTGCAGCTGGAAAGGGAACATGGGAGGGAGCAAATCTTCATTTAAATAAATGACTGGCCCAAAAATGGCCCTAATTAATATATATACACGCACCATTCTGAAACCTGGAAGGCAGAATTCGCTTGTTTACTCCCAAGTCACATGGACGTGTGACCATTAGGTGGATGCTAATTTGCTTGGCCCAGCTGCAGCGTGTCTCAGGAATTTTGGCACAATTCCACTGGCTGACTTCATGGTGAAGAATTGTACCTTAAAGGGCAGCTCCACCCAAAGAGGCTAAATTATGTAGTGTAAGGTCAACAGTTTTTTTTTATTAAATATGGTGTGGCACAATAGTTGATGGATTGACCCTTTAATAAGAAAGGAGTTTTTATACAGTTTGGGGCTCATTCAACAATATTTTCTTAAACTCTTTTTATTAAAGTTGTTCTTAAGAAAGACATTTCAAAACTGTAGAAATGGAAGGAACTAATCTCTTTGCTCTGCTAGCAGAAATTGGAATTAGCATTACTGAAAATATTGGATTAGGTGGAAAACATTAGGATTATTTGGAAATTTGTATTACTTATAATCAGAGATGGGAAGTAAGGACGTACAAATACTCTGTTACTGTATTTAAGTAGAATTTTCAGGTATCTGTACTTAGCTGGACTATTGTGTGAACTTTTAACTTTTACTACATACATTTTTACCATGTACTTTCTACTCCTTACATTTTCAAATCAGGCTCGTTACTGTAGTTTCGTTTAATTTAAATGATGTTTATTATACCATTTTGTGGTGCGTTTTACCTATTCCCTATCAATAATGCGCGCCATCCAGGCAACTTGACTGATTTGTCGAGGCTTACAAACGTAGTAAACGCGCAGAAAAGACAATCCCATTGATGTATTCGTCTTTGCACGTCGCACAGCACGACAGACACAATAAAGCAGGACAGAGAGAGAGAGAGAGAGAGAAAGAACCTAAAACTAGGGAGCAACTTGCGGTGGCAGAAAGAGTTAGTTAGCTAGCTACGTTTTAATGGCATAACAGCGAGTTTTTAAAAAATCAATTCTAGCTAAAAGTTCTAGAACTTTCAAAGGCGAGAGCTTACGAAACATCAGATACAGTATTTTGCCTATAAAAACACAAACATACTTTTACGTTTTGTACTTTTCACTTTAACCTCCGTAAAGAAGTTGAGTCGATACTTCAACTAGAGTCTTTTTAAACACATGTATCTATACTTTGACTTGCATAAAGAATGTGTACGTACTTTTGAAACCTCTGCTTAAAATCAGAAATCCACCGGAAATGCAAGTTTGCACTAGTAATCTTAAAAATAGACATGAGTGATTTGACATTGTCACAGCTTACAACGAAATTATACCATCAATAGTTCTCACGACTTGAGACCACAAGCAACCAACAAAACCCCTGAAAGCTAATTTCCTTTCCCCGCCCGCTTCCCTCTTGTAGTTCTCCACTCAGCTGTCCTTAAAGACTAAGAAAAACACAAAAGACCAGGAATTATGGCATTCCGCAAGCGACTCCACAGTTAGTCTGCATTTCCTGAGATGGCTAGCCGCTTCCTGAGACAGAACCGCAGCACAGAAGACGAAACGGACGCTGGCGACATGGAACAAACGAGCAGACTGACCCGCAAACAGGATGAGACGACAAAAGAGGCACAAGAGGAATTTTAACTGAGGAAACAAAGCACAGTCCATTTCTGACCAGATTTCACAAACAGCTTCAACTTTGACAAAGTAAAAAAGCAAGAGCTGCCGGTTTGGGCCGTTGCACTGTACAGAATGATGATTTTCTTTGACACACCTCATGCATCATTGTAAAATCGTTCAGGAGTTGTATTGGGTGTGTTAAAGAAGCTAAACAGGTTGCCAAAAGTGAGGTTATTAGGGTCAAGGCTTCAGGAAGAAACTGCTATAAAGTAGATATCTGGACAATGTGGATCATAAACTGGGCATCACCTCAAGATTGTAGAAGCTTTTATTTCGAGCCTGTGAGATCACGAACGTGTCAACACTGTTGGAAGAAAGAAGAGTTTCGCTCAGTGGGAGGGTAAGAGACCAGCCGGTGGAGGTGAGAGGATAAAGTCAGCCATGTGGCCCTGCTTGCTGAAGTCAGAATTGACCTGAATGACTTGGACAAAAGAGCATGGGAGGGCAGAACTCTCTCTGGCTGAAAAGCTCATCTGTATTAAACAACTCCCTGCTGACATGTTCAGGCTCGTACCTTCAATTTTGTCCTCCTGCAGATCATAGGGGAGTTTACTCCTACCCCGATAAACATCACCAATACAACATGCCACAACGGCGCAGAAAACCGCAGTGCACAAAGCTCCTACTTGTAGAGTCGTCGGTTTAAACTGAGGATAATCTTTATTTAAAAGGGGGAAAAGGTATTAAAGTTTCATTTAAAAAAATTTTTTAACCTGTATGAGGCCGGTGGCAAAATTCTAAGATTTGTAGAGGATCTGAAAATCTTCCCCTCTTTTCTCTGGTATTTCTCAGACCTGCACAGTATTCTACTGCGAGCCCTTAATGTAGTATTTTACTCTAACTATAATTTACACAAACCCTATTCTTACATAGGTCCTAACAATCTAACATAAATCCTAACCCTAAACTTAGTCTGATGTTAAATCTAACGGTAAACCTAAGCATAATTTAAACCTAAATTAAACCTTAAAACACCAAAACAAGGTTAGCACACGCCACACATTTAAAAATGAAATCAGTCAGAATCTGTCTGCAGACGCAGACCACTTGGAGACTAAGCCATGAATCAGAGGCTCCCTAGTTCCTACTTCTAAGTCCATAACGCTCACACAGAAACTTGCGTTCCACTGTGACATCATCCCCTGCTCTCTGTCTGTCTTCTGCTCTCCTCTGACACCGATCCTTGCTAACCACCATCTGGGGTTCACCTACTAATTCGCGAGGCGCCGATGAATAAACGTCCCCCTCGAGCCTAAAAAGGAGATATCGGCAGCTCGGCCTGAGGCTTGGCCCGGAGTTCTGGGCTTTTCGTCATTCATGTGTGTTGATACAACAGCGGCGGCGGCTTAATGACAGGGGAGGCTCCGGGATCCATGTGTGGGTTCATCGTTCCCTGGGCCAAGTCCGCTTGCTCCCACGATTTGTCCCATAACCACACAGCTCCAAGGTTTGCTTCTCCTGCCAATGTTTCTGCCAGGTCGTCTCCAGAGATTCTCCCACATGCCTGGTGCGAGGTTTCTCTTGAGGGAAACCATTCACACGGGTCCAGATGTCATCCGTCCAGCTCATGGTTCTGGCACGTAATATTCAAGGATACCTAGTACCTTTATATGAACAACGTCTTCAATGCAAACTGCCAAACGTACCAAATCTACCTCACTCCTATCTTGAGATATTTGGACGGAGAAAATTCGTCACTGGCAAGACCTATGCCCCTTTAAATATAAATGATATTTTCTTTCCATTTTCATTCCCCATCAGGGAGTGCTGGAACGCCAGCAGCATGGAACACGAATGTCTGGAGTTTAGTCCCAACTAGGGAGACGAGCAGCTTGTTTGGAGGGCTGTGAAATGATGATTTCTGGGTTGCAGACAGGTCAGAGAGCTAGACTCCCTCTAACAGATTAATCAGTCAACATTGCAACATCACGGTATCTGCACATTTTTGATATGCAAATTCAATGACTTTTAAGACCTTTTCAAGACCTCTAAGAAGCAAAAATTAAGACCGTCACGGCGGCAAAAAAAAAACACTATAGCCTGAATGGGGAAAGTTGTCGTCCGACTGTCGACAAAACGCTTGTGCTTCTCTCCCCCGATATGTGAGCCGATGGCTTTAGAGTCCACTGTTGCCAGTTTGATGACCTTTTTACAAAGATCACATTGCGCTTCGTAGACATTAGTTGTCTTTTTCAACCATCTCTCACTGAATTTGCATTTACCCATTATACTCGTGGTTTTTAAGGGAAACCAGTCTCCCTGCTACGCACATGCAACACTATTTCTATGGTATGCATACAGGCCGATGGGGTACACACTGCCCCCTGTGCTATAGTCAGTGACGTGAGCTGGTTAAAAAACAAACAAAAACAAAAAATAATAATAAATAGGCTAACCGGGAACAGATATCATTTCGCCCTAGAATTAATTCAATGCCAACCTTTTTAAAATTCCAGACTTTTCAATACTTTTCAAGGCCTTAAAAAACATAAAAGAAATTTAAGACTTTAATACTTTAAGGATCTGCTGGGACCCTGAACATAAACAAGAGTGTAAAATTCATGGTAAATATTTGCCCAAAGAGAGTCTGAAAAACCTGACAGAGTTAAAAAGCTGTTTCACCGGGTCATTTCCTGTCCACAAGCCCAGTTATGACGGCATTCTTTGTACTTGTGCTGCTACAAGCACAAGTCGTGCTGCTTATCTTTTTATGCACATGTATAATTATACCATCTCTACCAGAATATAGCAAGTATAATTTGAGATGGGAGATTGTAACCGAGAAAGACGTCCAATGGAGAAACAGTTTTTCCTCCCCTGACAATGAGTCTGTTTACAGCAGTTTATCATGGAAACAGCCTGGAACAAATTAAAATTGTACAGTAAATTAGATTTGGAGCCCGACATTCTCCAAACACTTTCAAAAGTGACTCGTCAAGCATCGAGGGAGCGAAAGTGTCTAAAACGAGTTGTAAGTTTGAAATGCTATTTTTCAACAAGGCACCACGGCTTTCTTCCTGGGGTGAGGGGTTTATGTAGTGTTTTCTCCAGACATACTGAATATATGTGTATATAAATGTGTGTGTACCTGCTAAGAGTCAGAGTGAGGGAGTCGGTTGCTCCTCTGATCTTGTTCTGCGCCTCCACGTGTGTCATCTCCTCTGCGTTGCTGTCGCAGATGGACACCACCCAGTCACCAACACCCACGCCGGCCTGCGCTGCCTTTCCTCCTGGAGTGAGCTGCAGCACACATTAATTATACATCAATACATTAAAAAAATTATATCATACCTCAACTTTTCCCAGAACTTTACCCGTCACCCATGTTAAACAATATTTATGAGAATATTTATTAGGAGTGTGATTCTTTATCTGCTGATGCAAAATCGATTCATGAAGTTGAAAAAATAAATAAATAAAATGATCGATTAATAGTTTTCCACTAACGTAACGGCACTAGTGTCATTTTCCCCACGGCACAAGTTCAGCTCGCCAATCCTACAGATGGCGCAATGTTGAAATCTGCTCCATGTGAGCATGATGGAAATGCAGTCAGTATATGTATCGATTACATTTCGTAAACTACATTTGATTCTGAGTGATTTATTTGTTGATCTGCCACAGCCAAATGAGAAAATTAACTCAAAACAGCAATCTGGAAACAAATTCATTAATGTACTCAATCATGAACCGCTTATGAACCGTGAATAATTTTTCAATCTAATCGTGAACCCAGGAATCGGAAATAGAATTTCTTATTAAAAATGTCAAAAACAAGCCATCAGCGATCAACTTGGACACACGGTAATACATTTTTACTGACACATTCTGTGTTGCAGCCACTGTGTAATTTGCTGTACCAGATAATATTCATTTTTCCCCATCCTAAGAACGAACAAAAGCGCTGGCTGTAGTTCTGCAACGATGCTTTTTTTTTTTTAATGCAGCAATTCAACAGGATGCATCTGTCACGTTTCACCACCCTGTATTTGTATCTGCCGTCTCCTGTGACAAGCTGCTTTATGGAAATACGGCGTATGAACGTATTTGTCTCAGCGGCCCGACGATAAGCCACTTCAGGCATATGACAGTTGTCAGCTTAATAGGGAAACATGTCTGGAGAGAGGCGTTAAATAAAGACGGGTGAAGGTAATAGTCCTATTTATTTAGCTCAGAGGAAGTTTGAATTTCATTTTTTCAACCCACCAGCACAATATTTTGTCCCTGAAAACAGCAAAAACATGCTTTTGTGGCAAAGCAATTTTTGAGCACTGTCCTATTTTTTTCCCCCCCAACAAAGAAAGGCTAATTACGACTTATGACCTCAATTGCACATGCTATGCTTTCCAACCCGGCTAAATTAAATGAATATTTTAGACTAAACCCATAATTCCCTAAAGAAAAGTTTCCTAATTTTGTTTAATGGTAATGACACATGTGTTTGGTACAATTTCAATCCAATGAAGCAACAGATTTCATTCTTGAATCTTGAATATTTGAAGTGAAACAGGCCACGGTCTTTTTAATCTGAAGATCTCGCTGAAATAAATAAAAAAAAGGAGCAGGCTTGTGCAAATAAAAGCTTGACTGAACTGAAATTTGCTTTCAGGAAAGGCATGATAGTGCGAGTTTCTAGCCTCTTCACAGAGAAATTAATCATGTTTTTCAGCATTATAAAATCAGACCAAGTTAAATATGCTGCAATTGTTACAAAAAGTCCTGCAATTTGAGAACATTCGAGGTTTCTTCCGTAAAAAGGCACTTGTACCGGGAGCGTGAGACATGTTTCTTTTTTCATCCCAAAGACAGGCCCTGCAAACCAATGATCGATGAGCTCTTCTCACACAGCCGCCCGGCCAATCCGCAGCTCGCCGTTCTGTTCCTGTGAAAGCGGCGGTTGTGCAAGTCCACCAGATAAGAAAGTCTTATCGGGGAGTAAGGAGTTTACAATCGCACTCTGGAGAGCAACAAAAGGGAAAGGAGTTTCTCCAAAGGAAAAGTGAAGGAGAACGGGGGAGCAACTGACTCAAGGCTGACAGCAAATATGGAAAGATGCCTAAAACAGAAATTATGGCGTTGACGTGACAGACGGTAGACAAACGTGTCTGTAAAAGAACGTTCCGGTTCATAAAAGAACATTCAACGGATAATTTAGCAGCGAGTCACATACAGAAACTGCATTCAGAAGACAGCTGCGTCTATTGCTGACTCACCGTCTGTGTCAGAGAGCTGCATTGCGTTGAGTTACAGAGGAAGACCAGCAAAAGTGAGACAGCCTCCGGAAAAACAAGTGTCGCTCTCAGATAAGTGCGTCACACGGAGCCAAGATACGGCAGAGTCAATCAGCCGCAGCGAATTTCATCATGTTCCTCTGAAGAGCGCGACCTCTGTGCCGCGACAAAAGACAACACTCTGGTGATGAGTGTCTGGTTTACTCAACACCTGCGATACGGGTGGAGACGCCTGTACTTCTGAACTCAGAGGCGTGTATAAAATATTCATAACAGGGCGTAACCTTACTGTCAACGTTCGTCCCTCAGGATAACCGACAGTTATTTTAACCAGGGTGAGGAGTGCAGCAGTTACGAGGGGGCTGATGAGCAAAGAAAGATGAAGAAGCGCTCCTTAAACATCGCAAACTTAAACAGAGCAAAACATACACCTCTCTCATATCGTGTGATGTTTGCCTGCTACTGCATTTCAACAGTAGAAGGAGAAAGTAGCTGGAAAAGCATCCAATCTATGTTTCGTGCATTTTTGGACACAGGGAAGACATGTTGAACATCTCAAAAAGCTTTTCATGTTCCTCTAATACTTGGATGTGAAATTGCAAAATTGTTTAACAATAGTCATACCACAAGGTTGCACGAACATCAAGCAGAACAACAAAATAGTTACAGAACTGAATTCATTAGAAATGATAATCTGTCCTCCTCAGAGATTTCTTTTGCCACAAGGTTGTTTCCCAACAAAAATTATGTACACCCACAACATAAAATTTCACTTATGTCCAGGAAAGCCACTTCAAAATTCCATCAATCCACACAAAAAGCCTCAAAACTATCCCGACGAGTAAAGTTTCAAAACCACGCAAAAGCACATTTTTGTCTGTGCATCTCACACTAACCCTTGTCTCTTTCCTGGAATAGTTTACTTTTGAATCAGACCACTGCATCTGGTTGTTTATTTTGTTGGACAGTCCGTCCAAGCCCTGCAGAACGTTAGCTAGCTGGCCCTTCTCTTCGCAGTCACGACAATGCAAAGATGAAAGTCTGCACTAATGCATTTCTGATGCTGTAGAGTCTGTTTGTCGAAGGGATGAAAGACTTTTCCGTTGACTCAATAGAGGAATATTGCGTTTGCTTGAAGTTTAGGATTTGTTTGTTAAATAAGATTTTGGTTTGTTTTGACTTAATTGTGCAACAGGAATCTATTTTTTTGCACCTGGAAAAACCTCTCCGAGGTGGATTGGTTCATATGGTTTTTGATGGATTCTTGTCTCTAACAAACTAATTTCCACTAGGACAAGCTAATTTCCACTTCTGCTCGGCTTTCCCTTGAGATTATGCTACGCACTGCCCAACGATAAATTAGCATTAGTTTGTGAAAAGAGCACAACAACTGAGGCTTGTGTTCATTGTAGATGCATGGTCAAAAATGAGAACATAAACTGCAGTACAAGAGTATCACATGGCATCATGTAGATGCTGAACAAGGCAACAAACACAAAATCGTATAAAAAACCTGCTCTTCAAGCACATGAATATAAGCAGTGTAGGAAGACGCCAAAAAGTTTA
The DNA here is from genome assembly GCA_032718565.1 of Distichodus sexfasciatus. NCBI lineage: Eukaryota > Metazoa > Chordata > Actinopteri > Characiformes > Distichodontidae > Distichodus > Distichodus sexfasciatus. The sequence continues at coordinate 235,616 of JAVGVS010000458.1, read as the reverse complement.
GCTATCCATGTTTGCAACTCTCAGGTAGCTATGTAATGCATTAGTGAAACTAGATCCAGTATGAGAGGTCCAGACATGCCAGAGGCTAGACTTGCAAAACCCTCTTAACCAAGCCTCAACACAAGAGTTGGCCTGTTAAAGAGTAAATGGGTATAAGAATGAAAGTAAACATTACTTTAAAAAAAAAAAGGGACAAACAATCTACAAAAATGAACAGTTCTGATGATCACACTAATCTTAAATAACTTTTAATCAACGTTTTGTTTATTTAAAAAAAAAAAAGGGTCCTCATTCACCAACTGATCTTTAAGGTCCCATATTACACATTTTTTTCAAGTTAAAAAAGGCCTATGAGCTCCACTAAACATGGCTCTGAAGTAGTTTGCTAAAAATACCTCTCATTAGACATTTTCACATTTTTACCCCTCTATTTCAGTCCCTTTCAGAACAGTCTGTTTCTCATTAGCATTCCTAAATGAGAATACTGCTGTCCACACTTCACTCCAGACCTGCGGTGTAGACAGCACAGCGAGAGTTTACCTCTCGTGAAAATAATCGTCACGGCTGCTGCTAACAGACCATCCACACATGTTCAACAAAACACTCCGCAGGTAGACTTCGTCATTGCGATTCCTAAGCTGGCTCTTGCAAGAAAACATCTGACATTAGTAAATTAAAACTAACACAAGTGACCATTCATAAAACTTAGTGTGTTAGAGGCAGTACAGACCCAAATGGATGTCCAAAGAACAGAAAAAGGGACCTTTAAGAGTGAATTTGTTTTTAAAAAAAAAACATGCTTTCCAAATTTTTTACGATCCCACAATGTTTTAATGAGATTTGTTCTTAGGTAAGGACTAGGCATCCTAAAGAGCACTCTCCAAATTGTATTGCATGCATGCTTGTGCAAAATATTACCTTATTACTTCAATTATACCATTCTGAACAAACGTACGAAAAATCACTTAAGACATTGGTCAGTTAGGCCCACTGTTATTTACAATGTTTATACCATCGTATCAGCAAGCCCCCTGTTCACTGCATTCATGTTTACAGCAGAGACTAAAACAGCAAGTATGGGAGTCGAGTTGGAGAGAAACTGTTTAGAGGGAAAAAGTAAATGGAGCACAGTAGGGAAGAGTAATGGGGGGTGTCACACTGATGGACAGAGACACCTGCTGTCCAGGGTTAGGTTCTGAACAGCTGTTCATCCCCTCACTGCAGGAGGATAAAACAGTGCTGAGCTCAGGCCTTTAGGTGAAACAGTAAACCTTGTCCGAAACAAGAACAACTACATGCGTGGATCAAGCGCTAACCGCAATATCTGTGTGGAAATGTCTCGAAAGTGGGCTACATGCGCTAATCTAACATGAGACGCTTAAAGAACTTTGAGGATATCAGACATTTGTTACAACATGGAAAGAGCAAGTCATAAAGCTGCCTAAATCCCTGAAGCATTCTTTACATGAATTATAAGACTTAATTTGCCTTAATGCAAGGCTTTGCTTTTACCTGAAGATCAGCAGCTAATGAGAAACTTTTACAATAGTAGAGAAGATGCTGCACATCATTGCAATTGCACTGGTCTTTACCCACAAGCCATAAATATCTCAGAAGCAAGACTCAAACTTTCTCTACAACAATCCACATGGCTAAAAAAAAACCTCTCCTTGAAGCCTCAGACAGATACAAGATCGGCAACAAACCGCGACTTTTGCAAGCAAGGAAAAGGTTTCTGTGCCGGGCAGACGTCAGATTTATCGCCCTCACAGTTCATTAACCGTCAGGATAAGGTGCGCCGAGGGAGACCAGACTGGCGGATCACGGGAACGGGGCCGCGGATCCTGAGGCTGACGTGATCTAGAACGAAATCTTGGGGTGGAAGAAGGAGACAGAAATGAGCACATCAAAAGGTCAGATTATAATTACAGCTCAGCACGAGCTCTGCCGAAAGCCTTTAGCAGCTTTAATTAAAAGCAGGTGAGCGCTTTTGAAACCTTGTGTCTTAAGAACTGACTCACAGATCTGTTTGTCGAGACATGAGATCACACAAGACTTTCAGCTTTCATTCCCAAGCCAAAGGAAACTGCACAGTCTAATGTCTTGTAGACAAAAAAACAGAGTGTCTTCACAAGAGATTGCAACCCAAATCACATACTACATAACTGTAGCCACAACATTACACCTATCAGACACACACACTTCAAATGTATGACTTCAACCTAGGAGGCAGCACAGACAGTCATACCACCCATCCCGGATAGCCGGCAAATAACGTTTCAATAGCTAGTGAGGTAGCAAATGCTGCGCTGCACATCAAGTGTAGCAACTTATTTCACCTAGTAACACTTACTATGTAGGCACGCACGTTAATATCAGGATCATATCAGAATCGGCTGATAATTGCTTTTATTATTAAATCATCGGCATTGAACTGATCGTTAGATTTGCCCAATATTTTAGGACATTTAATTCGGTAAGGTAGCGTTTGTGCAGGACACGTCCAAAGTCCGAGGTGGGATTGTATACAGCACGCGCCTTTTGGCTAAAAAGTATGGTGTTATTTCGTGCCAAAAGTGTGTACTGTGAAAGTTGCTAAATATCTCATCATTACGCTCTTCCTCGGGACTGGTATCGACAGACGTACACATGTAAATTTCAGACATTGGCAGTGGCCAATGATTCCCATATCGTGCATTCTTATTAATATGTGCTGTAGAATACTCAAAGCAATTTAAGAATGTGAACATGCTTTTAAAAATGAACAGATTTGAACAATATAATAACAAATCACAAGAAGGTTTCATCGTTTTGATATTCAGCTTGCACAAATTACAATCAAATGTGTAAATTTGATTGTTGCATCTTTCATAAATTTGGATAAATATGGCCACAGATTCTTGCTTCCATCTTCACCAAAGTGTACTCCCTCCTCCATCTCCATCTCATAGCTGCAAAAATGTGCTGTGACGCCCATCAGACACCAATTCAACAACAATCAGAAACGCCACCTGGTAACTGGAAATACCAGTCTTTTTTTAAGAGGGAAAAATATATATTTTTTAACTAATAACGTAGCATTTAGCCTCGCTACTTGCATCCCTATTTGTAAAGGAAAAAAAGTGCTAGTTACTTTTAATAAAAGTAGCTTTGCTACTGTAAAAAATAGTTAAGTTTGTATTGCTACTACTTTTAGTTAGAGTAGCAACTTTCCAACAGGGAAGATTACTTGGTTCTACTGGGCAATTGCATGTGGAACGAGCATGGACCACTTCAACCTTAACTGACCATCTAAACATGAAAATCTTTGTTATACACATATACACGGACACTACAGAATGAATCATGGCCCAGTAGAGGATGGGTCTCTACAGGACTGGGGGGGCGCTAATGTGCTTTGGACACATTGATATGTAAAGCTGCATTGTGACAGTCTTGTAAAAATTGCTGTACAAATAAAATGGAACAGATTTTTAAAAATTGATCAATTCGTTCTTGTATCTTTTGAGATCCTTGTAAAGCAACCAAAACGTACGTGTGTGCGTGTACACAACTGCATGATGAAATAGCCTGCTTAAAATTCTTCTGCTTGTTTCACGTGATTTCACTAAGCTTGATATTGCTTTGAGGTGTGCAAGGGGTCTCGTGCTCTGGTCTGGTGGGGAGAGAGTTTCACAAATCCTGGAAGTTGAAAGCAGACAAAGCCACAATGCTTTGCCAGGAATTGGAGAGCGGCATCAAAAAATGCCAGGAATGCGGCAGCGCCGTGGAGATTCAGGCCACGAAACGGAGGAGGAGGAAGAGGTGGAAGACAAAAGAACATCTCGCACATTGGGAAGAAGAGAGGCAGTGGGAACATGGCAGAAAAACACTTCTAGTTTCTACTGTTCATAATGTAGCTGACCTTCGATCCGCACGTTTGTTCTGTTATATTCTGTTAACAAGATTAAACAGCATAAATAAATAAATCTCTAACTCCGCTCTTCTATAACAGCTTCTTAATAAACACAGATCCAGACAAACGACAGTGTCGAGGCCAGCTAACAGGCAGTACATCAAAGAAGCAAGGACAGGGGGAGAAAATAAGTCAAAGATATTAATCTTTCAACACTGCAAATATTCAGAAATTGCTCTAAAAATAAACTGTGATATTCCAATTTGTCATTACAGCTTATGAAAGCTGCCAGGCGAACTGCTTTTATTGGTAAAAGCTTGCTGTTTGCTCCCAAAGATTAAATGAAAACTTGACTAGTTGTATTTGTCGTATTTACTGACATTATATTGTACTTTTCAGATGCAACTTTGCCGTAGTGCATGTTTCCTGCAACAATCCATTGACCCGTCAAACCAAACTCTGATGAACCAGCAAATGATATTAGAATTTTCAAGTACAGTTTAATCAAAAAAGCAGAAATGTTATTTGAAGCATACTGTGAGGTCTTAATCTTTTGTTGTCTTCTTAAAAAGGACATGAAACCATCAAACATTTTGAGATATTCAGTAACACAAACATCTGGCCAGTGGCTATATGTTATTCATTCAAGACTAAATTTAATAGTGAATAGTAATTTGATGCTTTCAATTACCGTCTCCTCCCACTATTGTAAACAAACAGCAGGCAAACATTTAAGAACATGAGAAAGATGCTTACATTTGGTATGTATGGCAGTTTGCATGCAAATCTATGCATGAAGGTCAAACGCTGGAGCACTTCCATCATCTCTCCATCCTCATCCGTACTCCCCATAGCCGTGACAGCAGTTGGGTTAAGAAAGCAAATTTGCTTAAACAGAGGAGAATTTCCTGAACTTTTCAGTCTCTGCAAAAAATCTTTAATGCAATGGAAAATGCACGTCACCGGCCTTCTGGTTACAGAGAACGCTTAGTATTCCGTCACCGCTGACTTTACATCTCACACACACCTGTGGAGCAGCTCCTGCCGCATTTAATGTGTTTGTACACGGCAGGATGACAGGATTCAGCTTGAGCGCTTACATTCCGTCTGTTAATTCATTAGCGTGTCTGTCAAGAGGAGAGGCGCGGCCCGCTTGTTTGCTTTCGATTCGGGTCAGGTAGCGAGGGAGACACAGTCATAAACAATATGCAAGTTCAAAGAGATTTAACAAAGCAGCAGATATTTATTGCTAGAGGGAAACATAACTCAGGAGAGTATACGTCACTGGAATTTATATCCATCTTTTTTACTTTATTTCTACCATGTAAGACTGCTCTTTAATCTCATCACTTCAGTTGGCGAGGGAAAGTCAACATGCTCGGTAAAATCTCTCAACAGTACTCCATCTGAAAAGAGCCACCAAGATGCAGTACATGGAGGAGTGAGGTCAGGCCAAGCTGAGGTGGCGGGGGGGGGAGCGGCGGACGGGCAGAGACACGCTGCCGTTGTTGCGCAAGACCTGGCAGTGCGAGAGCTCTGCGGTATGAGGTCATCATGAGCCGAGTGCGGACGTGTCGTGAGCCGTCTAGCCCGTGTTCAGGTGCTCCAACCAGAGCTCAATTTGAGACGACTGGCAACAGAACAGATGGAAGCGGTGACGCAAGAGGCTCGTAAAAGTCATAAAAGCCGTTGTAAAAGTGGGAACGAAAACAGGAGAAAAACAGACAAACAACAGCTAAGAATGGTTGAGAACTTAGATAAAAGGTAAATGCATAATATAGAAAGAGGCACACAGGCCAACTCAAAACGTTTGAGCACTTAAACAGAGTAGTAAACAGTACTGAATGTACTGTATAATCTATATAAAGTCATGCTAGAAATCACTGCTTGGTGGAAAAGGATTCAAACCTGCTACTTCCATCAAGTACATTGTCTAATAGCACCTGTGAGAGAGCAGGCGGGGGACTTTGGCATTTGGACAAAACACTTGATAGAAGTAGCACGAATAGCACCACGCTTACATATAAGGACTGGAAATCATATCGCTAGGCCTCTGTCCTGTTCAATATGGAGCATCAGAGGCTACCACGAGCCCAAATTTTTTCGATGGCCTTTGCAAAAGGACGAAGCGTTCCAGAAACCAAACAAACCCAAAACATATCCTTGTGAGGGCAGGGATCTAGAGGAGGGGAGGGGAAAAGGAGAATGTTGCGGAGAGACGCGTCTTATGGGTATGATATCAAGCAGTGACATGTTTGCGAAGGAATGCGAGTGTCGAAACGGCGCTTGCACCGCCGTGAACATGCGGCTCTCATTAACCTTGTTAACATTTCCTTTTTGGGGATTTGTTTGATGTCCACTGCGTTTCTTCCCCGCCCGTGTTAGATCAACAAAGAACGTTTTTCTATTCCACAGTGGACGAGAAGACACTTGGCAGTGCAAGAATTATGAGGGAGCACCCCAAAAATGGCAGTGAATGCAAGTGAACAGTGGAATCTGGGCCGCACTAGGATGCACGCTTTTCATGTAGAATGTCACGTGAGATTTAGGGTGTTTTCACACTTGGTCCGTTTCAGCCTTAAAGCGAACTCAGATCGATTAGTCAGCATTTTTACATATATGTGAACACACCAAACAAACTCGGATCCTTCTGAAGAGAAGCGGACTGAGACCACATCGGGAGGTGGTCTCAGACCAGTTCGCTTTAAGTCCGCGGCACGGTTCTTCTAACTTATGAACACAAAGCACTCATGGTTCGCTTCGAAAGTTTTTGTTCGAAGTGAAAACTACCCAGAATAAAAAGCATTAAAGGTCTGAGAGCTCCATAAGAATTAAGTATGAACAGAAAAGCACTGAGGTCCTTTCTGAGCTAAAGTACACCAGAAATAGAACTGAGTCCCCTTTCAAATGAACTCACAGTGTGAACATAAAAAGAACCGAGTTCCCTTTCTGTTGGTCCACTTCTTGGACCACTTCTAAAGGACTGAGTCCTTAAAATATGTGAAAACACCCTTGGAGCACTCAATCTGAACCTCTTACTGTAAAAAACAAAAGCATCGTCTTCTGGTCATTATTACTCAGTAATCAGAAATTGAGTTTGGGAGTCGGAACACTTACTCTGGACACGGTGAGAGGCATGCTGAAGTCCTTCCCTCCCTGGAGCCGGAAGCCCCAGGGTGCTGGGCCGCTGAGCGTCACACAGTAAACGTTCATGGCCTGTGAAAGTGGGAGGAAAAAAAAAGAGAGAAGAGGATAATGACGTACAAGAACGAGGGATTGGGGTCTCCTTTTTATCACATTGCAATAACAGCTTTAGAGGCCCCATTCCCTGATGGGAGCAAACGCAAACTGTGACCTAATAGCAGGGTGGATGTCTTAAAGGGCCACAGCACACTGAGGCACTAACGCAGTTAACATTTAATTAGAGGTAATGGGGACAGGCAGCACTCTTCTTAAAACACAGCTATCCAATTTGTAAATTAATTAAGAAATTTATGGGTTGATTTAGGAGTACTGGAAGAAGTCTAACCTTTCTGAAAAAGTTCAAATTGTTAGATAGTAACTCATCTGCAGAACGTTGTCAACACCGTGCTTAAACTAAGTGGTTGTTTTCTGTGCATTCTGCACAAGGAAATCTGAGAGCGATGTTGATGTCAGTAATGAAAAGTAAGACCACAGTTTCCACTGAGAGGTGCACAACCCCAACATGCCACAGTGGACAGATAGCAAAATCTGCTATCAGAAACATTACTGCAACCACAGAAAGAAAGAAGCTATTTATGCTACTTGTCCTGTCAGTATTTTAACTGGGCAAATTGCTTTACGATGGGCAGTTAAAAAAGACTAATACTGCTTCAAATCCCTGAAATAATTAATGATTTTTTAATCATTATTAATCTTCTAAAATTCTACTAGTTCTATCTACAAAAATAAATTGCTTCCTGAGGACTGTAATTATTGCTCCAACCAACAGAAAACATTAACTAAAAAACTTCTCCACAACCTCTGCCAGTCACAATTTGGGCTCCAATTCAAGATGACCACATCAGCACGTCCAAAATGCCTGCAAAAGCAAAAACGCTTGCACGACACAAAACCCAAAGCCATTTAAAGAACCAGGGACAACCTGAACCCGGCCGCCTCGACACGTGAATTATGGCAGCTGCGACGTCCTTCTGGCCGTGTCTCTGTCTACTCAATTCGCTCAAGCGCTTACCTGAAGGGGGGGGGGGGTGCGAACGTACCTTGGAGAGCAGGCCAAAATGGTCACCCAAATGCCTAGGAAAACGAGAAGAAGCCTGAAGCTCGGAAAGGAGTCTGGCCCTCGTAGTGCTGCCAAAGGCTGCTAGCCCCCTCAACTGCCCCTCCCCACCACACGGGTAACGCCATGCGCCTCTCCCAGCTCCGCAGGCTATATAAGGAATGTAAAACTACACCGAACTATTTCAGCCCAACACCCACATGAGTCACAGAATGGGCGAGAGAGAGAGAGAGAGAGAGAGAGAAATACAGAGAGATCCGTTCACTTCCCCACATTTTCCAGCTCCAAAGAGAACATTTCAACCAAATATTCAACCAACATGAGGAGGATGTGTAAAAGGGCAAGTAGACGTTCCCCCAGAGTGTGAATTACACACACATTTCAGAGGGACTTACTGAAGCCCATGGGAAGGTGGGCAGCCAAAAAAAGCCAGTAAACCTGAGAACTATTTACAGATGACAACCACCACCTTTCAGCCCTGCAGCCAAACCCACAACAGGACGTGAGCTTTCAGGCCACACGTGACAAATCAGGCTAAGCTGGGTCGCACCAGGCCCAATTGCAAGCATTTGGCAAAACAGCACTATAAATATGAATACTGCACATTTTGGTGGCTTCCGTAAAGAGAGGGATGTAAGAAATATTAGAACATGAGGCTCCTGCTTTTCTTCTGTTTGGAAGGCTTACTGGTGTCTTCATTTTCTCAATGTAAAACACAACTTCACGCTCCCTTAAGCTCCTTCTGTGCGCCCAAGTGTAATGATCACATTGCATAGTCAAAGTACGAAACATCAAAACCAACTGGTCATGCCTAACTTTTTCAAGACGTGAAAACTTGCCTGGTTCTTATGATCCATGGCTAGCCTACAACAGAAGTCTGTCTGATAACATTGTTTAAGGGTTCTCGGGTTAAAGTTCAAGACAGAATCAATCATATGTACAAATACTCTAAAAACAAATACTCAAACTATAAAGCTAAACCAAACATCCAAGAATGTTTGAGCTATTGGTATCAATTGCTTTTAAAAAAAAATTGAACATATTGCAACATTAATTTTGCTCTAATATCCAACATCCTTAATCCAATATTGCTCGACAATTTTCAAGTACTGTGATGAACTTTTGAGAAATCAGCCATCCCTCCTCACAGTTTCATACAATCATTGAAACACGCTAGTACTTAAAGGAACAAAAAGCAGTTTGCTAGTGGTCTGAGGCTTCAAAAATGGTTTTGTTCAGTACTGGCCACATCAATATCTCTCATCCCATGCAATACAGTCAATTCAGAATTAAGTAGGGAAAAAAAAGGAAAAGGGAAAGCTTTCAAAAGCTTTTCAGCCTAAAACCATTGTTCCAGAGCATAAAATGACCAGCAAAATACGAAAGGAACACTCATAAAACGCAAATAAATCTGAGGAATGTAAACTCCTCTTTACAACTTTCTTTAAAGAAACACCAATGCTCAAAATATGGTTTGCCCCCCCCCAAAGAAAACTGTGGAAAAGCCAATGAGCCTCTAAAAGACCGGACAACGGCAAAGAAGCCAAAAATGTCGCTCTTACGAACGAAAATTCTGTCGAAGCTGTCAGAGGGAGAAAATACGTAATATAATGGAAATTTTTAACTTGTTAGAAGTTTTACCTATAACAGCAATGATTCATACTCTTGGGAATAACCGCGAAGGAACTTGGCAGCACTGTTGAAAGTTGAATGATGAAATACCCATCAGCCGTTCGTATGAATGAAACGCTTAGGGCAGCTCGAGTGCCGTTCAATTGCCAAGTAAGGGTTAAAAACATTGGGAAAACTTCACGAAACGACGAGATATCTTTGCTAAAGACTTTTAAATTCAAAAGCTGACAGACATGAGGGTAAGTCGCGTCTCCATGGCGCGACAGTCGAACTTGCAATAAAGTTTTCGTGAGGCTGAGGAGGAAAAAAAAACTTCGGGAAAACTTCACGAAACAACGACAAACCGTTTACTAGAGGTGTTTTAAAAGCAAAACCTGACAGACATGAGTGGTGGGGTGGAAGTTAGGTTTGTGGAGAAGTTTTCGGGTCTAACGAGAGTCGACATTTTCAATAAATACTTTTTCTGAGGCTGAAGAGTAACGTCTCGAGGCTCGCGAGCGCCTAAGAGACGTCTCGAGGCAGCCGGCGCGCTCTACATAAGTCTCTAGACTTTAGACCCGAGTCGCTTAACACGCAGAAATAACAACTTTAAACACACGAAATTGCCTTTTATAATCACCTCCTGTGTCCCTTTCGTTTCTCCGGACATTCTGGAAGTCTTTTACCGCCGAACGGGCCGAGTTCCTCGACTGTGTGGTTTTTGGGCGTCGGGATGAGCGTCGCCCCTCTCGCTACAGCCACGCGCGCGTGCACTCTGATTGCTTTTTAGTAGAATTCCATGGTGACGTCGAGGGTCACGTGGGACGGACCGTCGCGTGGGGCGGGAGCGCACGCTTCTCGGTGTAATCAAACGGCAACAAGCGGCGAGGCGAGTGACGTCACTGCCTAGGACAAGGCTCCAGCTGAACTTAGCAGCTGCATTTTTTGGTGCAAAAGAACTGCGTTTATTCACTTAATATTGATCATTTAGCATTAAATAAGTGAAAAAAAAAATGCAGCATAGATGCAGATAAGCATCGTCCTCAATGGCGTCACGGATGCAAAAACAATTGTATTTACTCATTATTTGCAAGTATTTATTATTTAGCGTTAAATAGGTAAAATAAATAAGTGCAAGCATCAAGCAAATACAATACAGTTAATTGAGCCAGATAAACAACCTAAAATATAGTTTTAGATATGTAATGGAACGCAAGAAGTTTACTTGCAAGAATGCAATGAGTGGAATAAAAAATGAAAAACGATAATATTGATTTCATATTTTTATTTTTAATATAACACTGATTGTCACGAGCTCGTCAGTCCGACGACAGAAATCAGCTCATCGAGTATCTGCTGTAACCTACGAAAACAATGTAAATGGTGTGTGTTTGGTGTGTGCAAAATAAGAAGGTTTGATGTGTAAATCAATAAATCTTAATTTAATTTCCATTAGCCATGAGTTGGTTTACATGGCCAAAAAACTAATCTATAATGAAAACAGTTAAAAACTGCTTTATTATATCTTTAGAAATTTCATTTCTAGTTCCAATATTTTCTTTTCTAAAAAACAACTAGGATGTAAGGACAATCAAATAAAATGTTGAAATGAAGAACTAATGTCAGTAGAAATGAATGGTACTATAATAATGCACTTTAATATTATATGACAGGATATTATTACATACAGACTATATTCTTTAAAAATTCAAGACCAGAAAGAAATGGGGATCTCAGGTGTTTTTGTAATGAGGTAACAAAATTGATACTGATTGTTTCCTTCTTGGCAGTCAACTTTTAAAGCTACCACTAAGGTACTCACGGGCAAGGTAGCGTCCCCTAGCACTGCTCCCCGTCGCTAAAGCGGCACACTGCTCCTTCAAGGATAGGTCAAATGCAGAGGTCACATTTCGTTGTGGGGCACTGTGTACTGTGGTTACAATAACCAATAATCTCTCATTTTCACTTTATTGATATTATGGGGGGAAAGATCTTAAGGGGGTAATATGCAGCATCGTTAGATGAGCTTTTGTAATCATAAAAAAAAGAGATGATACGCACGATTTATACATAAATGAATATAAATACACTCGCCGTATTGAACGTTACTGAGTTATTGTTAATATGTACGGAAAAATACACGATGTATTCCACCACCATCCAGCAGATGGCGACATGATGTCACAAATAAAACAGATGTGTTGTTTCGGAGTGTTTTCTACCTAAGTTCTGATATATGGTTTCTCTGGTTCTTCTTACTTGATTATGTGTCATTAAGTGTGCTTTGAAACAAAAAATAGTGTTTTTAAAATCGGCTTAAGCAAAACCAAGCCGCGGCCACGTCCCAAACCGCACCCTCCGTACTATACCCCACTTTCTCAGCGCGCTGCCGCGCGGTTTGGGACGGGCCCGGTGCTTGTCGGAAGCAGGTGTTACTTTGTTGAAAATGGCGGACGCGTTCGGTTTCTCCTCGTTCGACAACGGAGTGGCTCACGGCGAGGAGGACCCGGCGGCGGCTTTCCTTGCGCAGCAGGAGAGCGAGATCGCCGTGATCGAGAACGATGACGACGGCTTCGGGGCGCTTGAGGACGCGCAGCAGTCGCCGCATCTGTCCGCGCAAACTCTGCAGGGTAAAACAGGCGCACCCACGGGCCGCTCCACCCTAATAAAAACACGGATAAAAATACAAACAAAAAGCAGTAAAACCAGTGATGAGTGGCCGTTCTCGAGGAGTCCACATGCTTAAAAAACGCTCGCGAGGTTCAGACTAAACGCTCCTGCCGTGTTGCAAAGCTTCCGGTGTGCTAAGTTAGCCTCAAAAAAAAACGGTAGAAATCCACCCCAAACGAGCCCAAAATAAGTTTGATAAAGTTCAGAAGAGTTTCTTTTTGCCAAACTGGAAGTTTCTCGAGCTTATAAGTGAACATTCCTGAAAAGTCAAAACCACCCGTCGGGTTAAATTGGGTGACTTAGCATAAGTAGCTGAAAGGCTAATGGTAATAGCATCTTTACGGTTAAGGCCAGTCATCACTCGAGTCACGTAAACGACATTATAACTCATCTGTAACGTGTTACAAACGTTTTCAAACTTAGTTTAATTATTAGGTCAGGGTCAAATACTCGCTGTTATTTTTGATGAATTGTCTTCACAAAAAAGTTTGGACACCTGCTCATTTTTAATGGCACACTATTTTCCACATTTATTACAGTTGTCGTTGTCAAGTCACACAAAAGCAGTTATACTTTGACCAAAACATGTGAATAAAAAAATATATATAAACCATATGCTTAATAAGGTAGTCAGATTTGCCTTTTTTGCACATTTTTTTCTGCAATCCTAAAAAGAAAATGGAGGTGATTTTACAGCAGTAATTGGAAAAGTGAGAAGTTGTTGCAAACTTGTGGGAAAAATTAAAAGTATAAGTTGTTGGAAATAAACATAATTGGGAAAGTTCCTATTTAAAAGGTATGAGGATTAGGGTTATTAATTGGAAGAATATGTAGTGATTTAAAACATTGAAAAGTTAAAAGTTGTAAATAAAAGCATAAATAGTTATTCAAAAGTACTTGGGGAAAGTAATCGGAAAGTAATGTGTAAAAATAAGCAGTCAGTAGCTTCAAAATAAAAAAGAAAAGAAAAGAAAATGGAAATATACGTACCTATTGGAAAGTACATAGTTCTCAAAATGTGAAAAGTGAGTAGCTCTTAGATTTTTTTCAAATTAACTGGAAAAATAAGTAGTTGTTGCAAAGTAAAAAGTGTGTCGGGAAAGTTCTAAATAGTTCTGACGTTTGTAGAACTGTTTGTGGAAGACTCCTAAGTTTCGTATAACCATACAGGACTGACCACATTCCTGTGATGACTGCAGCGTTTCCGATCACCACGATTGGCCAACACTAGCAGAAACTGATCATTGTCACTCCTTTTTTCTGAAACAGATACATTTGACGGAGCTACTGGCACGACGGTAAACGGAGACATGTTTGAGGTATGTCATAGTTTTCTGCATTTTAGGATGTTAGGCGTGTTTGAATCGTTGTATTTTAACTTGTAACTGTGTGATTGCTCTAATCCTGGTCAAATGCATGTGGGCAGAGGTGATTTTTAATGCTGTAGTACAGACCAATTAATCTGAACCATTGGAGAGAGTACTGACCGTAAAAGTGTGCCAGAAAACTCTCTGACAACAAGATTAATTTATATCATTAAGGCTTTTTTGTATTCATCTAGGACTCCAACGGTGTGGTGGACGGCTATGCGGCTATCTCTCAGGTAGATATACAGAGGCAGGAGCCTGAAAGCCTGAGGAAGTGGAGAGAGGAACAGAAAACCCGCCTTGAACAATTAGGTATTAAAAATGCTGCTAGGTTTAACATAACTATAGGTCACTGAGCTGAATGCATTGGTTAGAATTATAAATTTTGTTGACCAAGTAGTATAGAGATTTCAGCACTGAAAACACAGAAAAACCTCTTCTAGAAAAACATTTCTTATAGTAACTTGTAATAAATAAATATCAACTTATTTAATTCTGTACAGGTTTAATCAGTTGGTATAATTCATGTGATGAGGTAGAAAAATGCCAGTTTCGGTTTTAATACTGATATATTTTTAATATCCATTAAGCTTTTATACATCTTAGTGATTTGCTTTGATCCAGGTGGTCATGTATTGCTTCCATCCCTTCTCAAAATAGTCTCTTTTTCAACACTCTCTCATTTCAACGCTTTTCCTGCGTGCTCTGCATCTTACACCTCATCTGTGCCACCTCTGTTCACACCTGCATCTGTTTTTTTTTAAAATTTGTTTACACAGATTCAGCCTCTAAAGCGGCAGAGGCTGAGTGGAAGGAGAAGGCCAAGAAGGAGCTGGAGGACTGGCACGCACACCAGCAGGAGCAAATGGAGAAAAATAAAGTCAACAACAGGTATTTGGACAAGCTGCGAAAAACGCATCTTGTGACCTGTATGCAAAACTATGGGGAGAAAAAAGATTTATGATATGACACATTGTTTACCTGTAGCTGTAGTGTTATTGATGCTTTGTATTAAAATTGGAATACTGGAATATGATAAATATTCCATCTTCAAATGTGTAATCTTTAGCCAATGTTTCCAGATCCAGCCCTTTTGCATCCCAAGCTGGTCCACATAAATATGTTCCAGCTCTAGTATAAAAGATTCAAGATGCTTTATTTGTCATATACATGGTTACATAAGTGTAACACATAGGGAAATGCACCCTGATCCAAAGTTAGGGTTAGTATACAGGGTTATAGGGCCACTATAATATCACTAAAGTACTTCCTAAGACATTTAGACAGTAAACAGTAACTGTACATGGGTAAATTATAGCATAACTGGAAATTATGGCATAATGGGGTAAGCTGTGCCAATAAGATAGAAATTGACAAATAAGTTGAAAAATTAAGAAATAGTCTAAAAAGTTAATATATAGAAAAAATCTTATTAAAACTTTAAACAGTAACTGTACATGTGCATACTTCTGGGATTTTTGTTTTCACACCAGTGTTTATGATGAATTTCTTTTGAAGGCCAGATCTGACTGGAGATTTGTTCTAACCTTTATGGCACAGGGACAGTAATGCTTTTAAAGGCCCAAACTTTGATGCATGCTCAAAATGTGGACTGGTTTGGGGTTGTCAAGGACTGGACTGAATCTCTGAGTCCTTCCTCTTGAGTACTAATTCCAGCCTTCTTTCATACCTTCCAACAGACTCTATCCAAGTCTGGCACGGTATCAGATTCCCACTATCCACGTCTTTACTGTACTGTGTTCCATGAACACAGAGAAGACTTCCATTTGCATTCCTGAAACAAATAATTTAAACGCCAGAAAAATAGGATATCATCTCATCTCATGAAGTTGGGTTGCATCCAGAGGTCACAAACTACTTAGAGATTTAATGCAGAATTTGCCCTAGCTAATTTTTCAGTTTGGTTTTTGGCCACATTACCAAGTCTTCTCGGTGTCATGAGACGGTTCCTGACAGCTTTTTTTAACTCGTTGTTTGCGTCCGGCTTGTGTTGAGAATGACTCTGTCTTTCTCCCGTCCCTCTTCTTTCTCTCTTTCTTCTCTCCTGTCTTTCTTTCCCCCTCCTCTTGTCGCCCACTTGCACACTAGGATTGCTGATAAGGCTTTCTACAAACAGCCCGACTCTGATGTGATAGGCTTGGTGTATGTTTCCGCTCACGTTACCCTGTGAGGCGGCGTAACGGATTAATCCGCAAAGCGACATCAGACCCTCTGGTTAACGTTTTCCGGTTAAGGAAATGATTCTGCAAAAAATACATTTAAATAAACATAGATGGTGTTAGTGTACCGTCATGATTTTTAGAATGATTTAAAAGTTCTGGATTCCTAATGCTGATTTACCAAAAAATTTGAAATGTTTGGTAGAACTTTGTGTATGTTAGAAGTATTCACATTTAGCACATGTCCTTATCCAGAGCAACTTGCATTTCCTTTTTACAGGGACTTGGGGTTAAGGGTCTTGCTCAGGGACACTGGAGGTCGGATTTGAACCCACAACCCACAGCGAACATTTTACTAGTAGACCACCACCCAGAAGCAGGTTCTAGAATTTTTGGAGATGATTTCTAACGAGCATATCTCATTTTATCTTGGCTTAGTAAAAATGTTGTTGGCATCCTTTTCTGCCACTTTAGATTTGCTCTTTGTTAAAACTTCATAGAATCTGTTTTAAATAAAACTTTTAAATAAGAAAAATTCACAAAATGCTAATTTGAGCAATAAAATTAAATTTTTTGCTGAACTCTTCCTACCAATGGTCTCTTGGTGTTGGGTTGTGTCAAGGGCGATGTCTTCTTGCAGATTTCTCCTTTGCAGCCATGTTATGTCAATGTGAAGATGTCTCCTGTGCTGAATGTGCATGTCTGCATCTGGTTGTAAAGTCATGGTATTCATTTGTTGATGAGAGTCATAGTTGCTATCAATGACTTCCATAAGTGACTCCTTATAACTTTTATGAAGTGTTTGTTTTTTCCCCAAATATTTCATTTATGCAGCATGTAAAAGCAATTTTCCTATAAGTAGAGCTCTACAAATGAGAAAAGAGACATTTAAGTCAATTATTTCAATTGTTTTTCCACTATGAATTATTTGAGGTGCTTGAAACTGAAATTTGCTTGCCCCTCTCCATTTCACGGCTCCCATTAGCATGGCATGCGTCCGGCCTTCACTATGTCCTTTCTCTGCCCCAAAAGCACTGACCTCTCTCTGTTGGTCCCCACAGAGCTTCAGAAGACGCCTTCCTGAAGGAGTGCGAGGACGACAGTCCCGGGTCGGAATGGGAGAGGGTGGCCCGTCTATGCGACTTCAACCCCAAAACCAGCCGCCAGACTAAAGACGTGTCTCGGATGCGCTCCGTCCTCATTTCCCTCAAGCAGACACCGCTGGCTCGCTGAAGCCTGATCCCTCCATCCCTTCATTTCCCTCTTCATCTTTCCCTCCCTCCCTAAGCTGCCTTTTTCATGCCTTCTTTCTTTCCCTCGTTCCCTTGCACTTTATTTTATTTCCATTAAACACACTAACGGAATTGGATTTTTAAAAGGGTCACAGAAGGTGGGATGTTTAAAATCTGGGTGTCTTTGTTTTTACAATATTGGAAATGTTTTTTTAATATTATTTTGCCTGTTTGTAAAGGAATAACTGTGCCTCCTGTATAGAAAAGTAGAGGGTCTGTGTAATTACTAATTAGTGCTTTTGTACTGCTACTAAGCTGGCATGACCATCAGTCCAGCATATAAGCATATTGTTTTGATTGTGAGCACTGGAATCAGCAGGTCATGCTATTTGAATCATTGAAAAGTTAAAATAGGTCAGTTTAAATGTAAAAGGTCATTTCAGTGATGAAGGCAAAAGCTTTTCGTTGGACATGTTTTATACCACCCATGTTTGTTCCCGCACAAAAATGCCCAGTGTTTTCTTTGACGTATACTGGATTATTCACTATATCATTTGTGAGAGCTCTACCAATTTTGGTGACAATTGCTGTTATGATGACGATTTATTCACCATTGATTACTGAGAATCCGGCTGGTGGTTTTCAAAGGAGAATGAGACATGCACAAAGTCCTGTCGAAACTTCAGACAAAATAATCCCAAATTACTCATGGGCGCAGTTCAAGTGTCAAGCACTTAATATTACTTTCGTATTTATATTAATTGTTAAAAAGAAAGGAGAAAAGCTAGTCACTTCTGCAAAGTTTCTCATGGGCTCGTTCTTACTGGCCGAAATCCATTTGGAAATTATATACTGGATACTTAATCAGAGACATTGGAATATACTTTAATTGCATCCTCTGGTGATTAAAAAAAAGTCACCAGCAGGTGTCTGGTCTGTTGAGTATGGGCTTCAAAATCAGTAGAAATTTGTTACACTTATAAATATCTTTTAACTATCCTGAAACCTCTTTCCTGAAAAAAACACCACATTATTCAATACCCTTCAAGTGACATTTTCCAGTTTAAAAAAATCAGTTGTATTTATTTATTGGTAGTCTTGAGCTTGTCATTCCAGCAAGTGTATGCCGAATGTAAATCCGCATGAGCTGTAGCAAAAAGGATTGGCTTAAATTCCCACCTCGTCTCCTTTCAGGACGTAATTTTCATCTTACCTTTCACTAGCTTCCAGCTTTGAGGCCTTTTCAGCGACAGGTTGTAAAACTGTTACTTGCCTTTCAATCGACCAGATTGTGGTTAACTGCCAAAGAGTCCGTCAGTATGTTCACGCTCAACTATGGTTGAAAACCAGTGTTTTGCAGACATGGGGTTAATGAAGATGAATCATCAGTTACAGAGCATTTACAAATAAAAAGGCATTAGGCATAATCTGGGTAGAGGAATTCTCCACAGGTTGCTTAGCAGTTGATATCTAGAAATGTTCCAAGAACTGTAACGAAGTAGTTTCTGAACTCTTGCAGCTTGACCGCAGACACAGGCGTGTGCCGTCTTCATAATGCAGACACGCAATACTTAAATGTAACTCAATAATAATAAAATTGAAAACTTATAAAAACTGATGACTCGTTTATGACTTGCCCCAAAGATAACATGAGAAAGTGAAGTCTTTTAAACGTGTTTAATATTAAATATTTCACAATACACCTCACCATCTCATGTTTGTCAGATTTATGTGGTGCAAGTTGCACCATTATATATATTAGCTGAAAATAAAGACAAAAACTACATAACGAGAATTCTCAAAAACGTGTATAACGTCCCATTACATGAGACAAGTGAACTTGGTTTGAATTTATAGTCCTGTTCCCTATCATACAACCAGTGCAAATAAATGCTTAAAGTATTTTTTAAAAGAAGGGAAATTTTTTATTTGTCCATAGCTGTGTCTGAGATAAGGAGATGGACAGAGTGTGGCACGTCGGTCAACGTTTTCTCACTAACTGCTTTTCCTCGCCGCCGCGACCACACCGATTATAATGGCGACCACCGTGAAGCCCTGTGCAAAG
Organism: Distichodus sexfasciatus; assembly: GCA_032718565.1. Taxonomy (NCBI): domain Eukaryota; kingdom Metazoa; phylum Chordata; class Actinopteri; order Characiformes; family Distichodontidae; genus Distichodus; species Distichodus sexfasciatus. Next base: position 216,335 of record JAVGVS010000458.1, on the reverse strand, counting down.
ATCCTCGTCCTCATCAGCAGCTGCGACTGGCGCGTCTTGCCGTGTTTGAAGGCCCGCAGGCCGTACATCAGAGCCCCTGCTGTTCCCAAACAACCTGCAGAGCAACACACACAGGAAGATGCGGACCAGTCATTCTTAAATGCTAATTTTACACTGTTTAAGATTGAGATCTAAATTTTATCCTTTATTATTTTTATTATTTTATTTAACATCTAATAATAATCAGTGTTGAGGAGTAGCTACAAGTAGCGATGCTACAAACTTAAACTTTTTTTCAGCAGCTTATCAGTAGGTAATCAGTTTTTGAAACGCTGTAGTTTTAAAAGTATTTTTTTAAAGCAATGTTAGCATGGCTCAATGCTACAACGTTATAAACGAAAAAAAAAAGATATGATCCATTAGCCAATTATCCAACAATGAGAAAAAAAAAAAAAACTTGAATTATACTGGCAAAATTGCTGAAAACACACAAATCTTTTTTCCCCCCAAATTACAAGTTGGTACAATTGGACAATATCAGAATTATGGAAAAAGAGGCATCTGAAATATGCCACAACTGTAATGATCATCTCAAGGAAAGTGAAAGTTAAAGGCCTGTGTCCTCAGACATTAGATAAAATTAGAAAACTGATTGTAATTCTAGATAATTTTCTCAAAACAATGCTAAACAAATGGCATTTTATACAGTGCATCCGGAAAGTATTCACAGCGCTCCACCTTTTCCACAATATTCTATGTTACAGCCTTATTCCCAAATAGATTAAATTTATCTTTTACCTCAAAATTCTACACACTATACCTCATTATGACAAAGTGAAAAAAGTTTATTTGAAACTTTTGCAAATTTATTAAAAACAAAAATCAAACATTTACATAAGTATTCACAGCGCTTGCCATGACCCTCAAAAGTGAGCTCGGGTGCATCCTGTTTCCACTGATCTTCCTTTAAAAGTTTCTACAACTTGATTGCAGTCCATTTGTGGTAAAGTGAGTTGATTGGTCATGATTTGGAAAGGCACACACCTTTCTATAAAAGGTCCCATAGTTGACAGTGCTTGTCAGAACACAAACCAAGCCATGAAGTCCAAGGTATTGTCTGCAGACCCCCGAGACAGAATTGTGTCAAGGCACAGATCTGGGGAAGGCTACAGAAGAATTGCTGCAGCACTGAAGATCCCAATGAGCACCGTGGCCTCCATCATCCGTAAATGGAAGAAGTTTGGAACCACCACGACTCTTCCTAGAACTGGCCACTCGTCCACTCTAAGCGATTGGGGCAGAAGGGCCTTAGTCAGGGAGGTGACCAAGAACCCGATGGTCACTCTGACAGAGCTCCAGCATTGCTTTGTGGAGAGAGGAGAACCTTCCAGAAGGACAACCATTTCTACAGCACTCCACCAATCAGGCCTGTATGGTAGAGTGGCCAGACGGAAGCCACCCCTCAGTAAAAGGCACATGACAGCCTGCCTGGAGTTTGCCAAAAGGCACCTGAAAGACTCTCAGACCATGATAAATAAAATTCTCTGGTCTGATGAAACAAAGATTAAACTCTTTGGCCTGAATGCCAAGCGTTATGTCTGGAGAAAACCAGGCACTGGTCATCACCTGGCTAATACCATCCCTACAATGAAGCATGGAGGTGGCAGCATCATGGATGTTTTTCAGCAGCAGGAACTGGGAGACTAGTCAGGGTCGAGGGAAAGATGAATGCAGCAATGTACAGAGACAGCCTTGATGATAACCTGCTTCAGAGTGCTCTGGACCTCGGACGGGGCAACGGCTCATCTTCCAACAGGACAACGACGCTAAGCACACAGCCAAGATAACAAAGCAGTGGCTTCAGGACAATTCTGTGAATGTCCTTGAGTGGCCCAGCCAGAGCCCAGATTTGAACCCGATTGAACATCTCTGGAGAGATCTGAAAATGGCTGTGCACCGACGCTCCCCATCCAACCTGATGGAGCTTGAGAGGTTCTGCAAAGAAGAATGGGAGAAACTGCCCAAAAATAGGTGTGCCAAGCTTGTGGCATCGTACTCAAAAAGACTTGAGGCTGTAATTGCTGCCAAAAGTGCTTAGACAAAGTATTGAGCAAACGCTGTAAATATTTATGTAAATGTTTGATTTTTGTTTATTTTTAATAAATTTGCAAAAGTTTCAAATAAACCTTTTTCACTTTGTCATTATTGGGTATTGTGTGTAGAATTTTGAGGAAAAAGATGAATTTAATCTATTTGGGAATAAGGCTGTAACATAGAATATTATGGAAAAAGTGGAGCGCTGTGAATACTTTCCGGATGCACTGTATGGTATTATTGTTATTATTTAAAACATGGAAATTATTCTGAAGGCCCTGACGCTGTACTGTACAAAGCGTGGGCGCATTCGGCCGTCCCCAAGCAGCCTGCAGGGCTAGGTCTCTTGCGCTTACCTGTTTAATAAGCATTTGTTGCAGATTTAACTTTCCAATAAAGCAGCCCTTTGTAAAAGTCATTTCCTTATGGCAGCAATGCTGAAGGTTAATGAAATACATGCCCCAAGATGAACACAGGCTTTCTACAGTAACATTTCAGATACATTTCAACCTGCCTGTTGCAGTTTTAAACAGCCATTTCCCTTTCTGGTTTATTTTTGCATGGAATCCCATCCGGACACTGATCCACATCAAAATCCCCAAGAGGGGCCAGAGGTTTGGGAATGAACTGAAGTAATTCCTGTTAGTTCTTAGTCCCACGACCCCAAACTACTGTCAGAGTAGCATCAGAATTTCTTTGTGAAAGTGAAAAAAAGTTCTAATTCACTTGCTGAAAATCCATTATTTTGTCAACATTCAGCCCTTTTATTTCAGCTTTTAAGACCATCACCATCGTTTTGAAGTGCTGAAGCTAAAATAGAGAAACAAATACTTCAATAAGCTCAGAACTCTCTCTTTTGACCTGTTTGGCATCTGTTGACATTTTGTGTCCTTATCTAAAAGGGTAAAATGGCAGTTTCGTCCTTTTTTTCTGTGTATACAGTATGTATTATACAAACAATTGGGCTTATATGCAAGAACCAATTTTGCAACAACAAAGTGGTCGCAAACCAAGCATATTAAATTAATTTGCCTATGGGAATAAATAAAAGGGAATACCATCAAAAATAAGCACTGAACAATATTCAATTCATCTCATAAGGTCAGCAATTCCTAAATTGGAAAACTCAGCAGAGAGGGATGTTTCTATGCACCTACATTTATGCAACAAAAAATATGAAGGAAGGAAAGGAAATGCCAAAACATATTTTCTTTCATTAAAAAAAAAGTAGAAAAACCATAGAAGACACCCAAGTCAAGTACACACATCCTCCAAGAACAGCTTGTCATGCTTACAAGCCAAAAAAGAGGAAGTCTCCTCCATTGTGTTCACTCTTCTGTCACTTTGACCTTAATTATTGCAAACATCTATTAAACTTTACACTCATTAACCACACTGTGAAACGGTCATTCATTGCTTGTATGGTATTCCATTTCCAACTCATATTTCATATTCATGTTACATTATCCTATTCTATTCCACTTGTATTCCATTCATATTTCCACATGCTGAACAACTGCACAACTACTCTGTGTTCAATGCACTGTCGCAATGTTTACATTTATTTGATGAATTTTGTCATTTGTATCTATATATAGAATCATGAGATCAATCGAATGTTTTTAGAAGGTTAACAAATGACAACTGAAGAATAAACAACACGTTCACTTGAGTAACTCCAAAACAAATTTACCGGTTGTGTAACTCACCTATAGGGACAAACGGGTTTTCCTTCGTCTTGCGAATGAACTTTTCGCGGAAGCCCTCGTCCTTGGCTCGGGACAGCGGGGTAAAGCCCTCGATGATCGGGGGACTGGCCGGGTCGAAGGGTGCCGGTGTTGGGCTGATTTTGCTTGACTGTTCGCCTTGCAGCTGACCGGACACTGTCGCCATGTTGAAAGTGTGAGCAACACTGCGCGAATGCTAACAGCTACTAGCTATTGGGGTTGTGAGCTCGACACTCTGGGCGGCGCCTGTGTCCGCGTCTCAGATGACGTTCGTCAACAAACTATATTATGTTGTTCATAACCCAAATGAATGAAGGCATCTCTTTTAGAGTCATTGTCTGTTCTGCTCTTCTATTTAATGCCATATGCATTAAATTCTATTAAATTATATGATTGAGTATTACGGTTCTTTGTCACATCAATGTTTAATGAATGCACATAATCTATTTATTAGAAACAATTGTAGTGCAATCTAAACCTTGTTTTCTCTAAGAATATGGTGAAAGTGAGTGATTATTTGTCATTGTGAGCGCAGCACACTGTGAACCACAACGAAATGCGACCTCCGCATTTGACCCACCCGTGAAGGAGCAGTGGGCAGCTAAGATGGAGCAGTGCTTGGAGACAGTACCTTGCCCATGAGTACCGCAGTGGTAACTTAACCGGTCTGGGATTCGAACACCCAACCGTTACGCCACCAACTGCATAATAAAACATTAGTGTAAATATTATTCATCACGGCTACATTAAAATGAATGCCGGACTCACTAACAGCAAAATATCAAGAAATGAGGGGTGTGTGTATATAGCTACACAAAAGACAGAAAGTTTAAACCTGGAGAGACAGAACCCTCTGACTGTTCCACATGTGGCCAACAGATGGCGTGGTGTTGGCAGTTCGAGGAAAGCGTCTCCATAATGACCCTTTACTCGGATCCACTTCGGCGGATCGGTTACACGCTTCACGTGTATCCATCACTAACGGAGCCTAGATTCGTGCCAAAAGTTTCCGTACACTTCCATTCGTTGTTGGTTACGTTAGCGTGCTTGTCCTCGGAGTGCGTTTTGAAATGAAGTTTAAAATTGGTTCACTCCTAAGAATATGCGAATAATGATTAAAGTTTAGTAAATTGATTGAATTATTAGTTATCAGGTTGGTGGTTTAGTGGTTCGGTTACTTGCCTTGTACTAAGATGTCATGGGTTCGAATCCTAGTGATGACTGGGTTGCTGAACAAGACCCTTAACCCCAAGTTGCTCCTAGAGAAAGTCAAAGTAAACTTTATTACCCCTGAAATGAGGTGTGAATTAATACTTTTCCACAGTACTTTATATTTACATCACAGCATTTAGCAGACGCTGTATTCATCCACAAACATACGTGTAATAATTATTCTCCAAGACTGCATTTTTTCTCATTGCTCAGGCTCTTTGGAAGCAAAATGTGAAGAAATGAGTGGTGTATAAAAACAAGTAAATCTGGCTCCATGGAAACAAAATTTGAAGAAATGTGGGTGGGGAGGGTATACGCTAACACACAATGTATACTAAGTATAACGCTGTTCTGTGTGCGCCCAGCAGATGGCGCAGTTTTTACCTAAAAAATCTTGTAAAGTCTACAAAGCTTATACGTTTTAACAATTTTTTTGTTTGTACAATCACAAATTGAAGAAATGTACTGTTTGGAAATCAAAGTTTGTTCCAAGAAATAAGCTTCTTTTTTAACCTAAGACTTTAGATATGTTAATATAAAATTTGGTTAATATAGTTAATTAAATACAATTGTGAAATAAGATCCTTTCAACTTCAGTCAGTCCAAACAATGCATTTCTCCATGACAAGAACCTGATCAGCTGATATGATCAGCTATAAAACGTGAGAATTTACTCCATAGTCTTTTCGTGTACTGACAAGACCAAAATTAATTTACCACTGTTTCTGTAGTTTCTCCACTTCACGAGGCTTCGTGTCTCCATCACTACGCAGTTTCACGCGCCTCATGCATGCGCCCGTGGCACTGCCCCCTTGTCTCCGGGAGTAGTAAGTAAGTAAGTAAGTACAATTTATTTATATAGCATTTTAAAACAGCTATTGTTGACCAAAATGCTTTACGATTTGTAAAGGAAAAGTAAAATAACCACGAAATGAATAAAAGTGTTAAAAATGAATAAAAATGAGCAAATTAAATCGTATTCCATAGTCCTTAATTAAAAGACTATATTTTTCAAGAAATATACAGTACATAGCACCTTCACGTTTGGTTCTCCCCAAATGGTAGTGTGCAGGTGAGTGCAGGTGAGTTTTAAATATAGATTTAAATATGGAAACATTGGGGGCTTCTCTTCTCTGATGTGAAGTGGTAAACAGGTCCAGGGTCTTGGAGCTGCTTCTGCAAATGCGTAGTCAGCCTTATTAGTGTTTAGTTGAGTTCAGAAAAAAGCTGGTTGGATGACCTCAGTTATCTTGATGTGGAAAGAACGCATGCTGGCTGCATAAGAGAGTACTAGACCGTACGATGCCTTAAAAATAAGAATACAACTGTGAACTGAATCCTAAAAGTATAAAACATAGCGGAAGCCAATGAAAAATTGGCGTTCAGTACAAAGTCACCGGCACACTTGATCAAACATTAAGGACTAAAAAACCCAAGATGGATATTAATAAATATATTAATAACATGTAATAATCGTCATAAATATTACAATTACTGGCAACTGCAGTGGTAATAGTTGTAGTAACGACAAGACACTATATACATTATTTGTATTGTATTGTATAATTACTAGATTTGTGTTCAAGACTATTATACATATTATTCAACAACAACATGTTGGGAAAGGTAACCTTAGTTTGCTCCTAGGACAAGTAATACGAAATAAAGTTCAAAGCACATAGGCTGAATTAGAGAAAGTACTGACATACTGTAAAAAATACATAAACGTACATCTTTTTTTTAAGTACACCCAAATACATATTTACATGAATAAATAATTCATATAATATTTATGTAAATGTATAAATAGGCGTTTTTAGTACGACTGTTTATTAAGTTATATTCTCATTTTTCTGTTTTGTGTGCAAATCAGGGGATCTTACAAAACAAACAAAAACACGGCTGGGTAGTGGTAGAAATAAAACATCATTATAGAACGTGGTAACTTTTCTGTGACGCTGATTTATACGGATGTTGACAATTATGATGAATAATTGAAATTCGTCTTCTTCTAAACGTATTTCTCCAGTAGTTTTTCCGCAAAGTGCCGGCAAATGTCAGAGAATCTGCCTTATGTAGTGACACATATCGCCATATTACATTTGCCATGTGCATATGGGCAGTTGGGCACAAGCCACGCGCTGTTTTGACCCGCTGGTCGTGTTCGAATTACTTTGCTTTTGAGCGTTACATAGGGCGAGACGAGATCTTTCTGCTTGAGACTGACTGTCGTCTACAGCTAAGGGAGTAGGGAGCATCGTGCGATTAGGAACGCGACCGCTGTCTCCGTCACTGCGGTTTAAACGTCACGCCGTTCCGTTAGAGACTGGCGATCTAAGATGGCGGCGCCAGAGGAGCAGGAATTATCTCAGGCTCAAACCGAGAAACTGCTTCAGTTTCAGGTATCGTAGATTTCATTTTTTCTGTGTAGCAGCTCATAACAGTCATGGCTGTCCGAAGAATTCGGTTTTGCTATCCGTAAGCATCGGTTCAGCTGCTCGGGGCAGCTTTATTTGTGTGAGGGCGAGAAGTTTTTTGGGGGGAGCTCGGAGCTGACGTTCCCAAGCTAGCATTAGCGGGCTAAAGTTAGCCACCGTCAGTGTAGCTTAAGCTAAGTTTGTGACTTTATTTGCCGACGTTGTGGCTTAAGTTGAGCCGCATTTACATTAAACACGCATTTGTCGATCGTCTTTTAAAGTCGGAACAGAGCGTGACGCGCGAAGATTGTTCGTCGAAGACGCTAAAGGCTAGCGCCGTGTTAGCATCCATCCTGTCAGTTGTCATCAACTTTGTCAGCTAGCTCAAGCGCGCTAGTTAGCTCGTTACTCAGCACGCGAGTGTTTTGGGTAAAGGCGCGTGCCACCCCGAAGCGATCAGCCGTATCGTAGAGACTCGTGCTAGAAGTTTCCGCTCGCTTCCATTCATTGTTAGCCACGTTAGCGCGTTAGGCTCCGAGTGCGCCTTGAAACGACGTTTAACTTTCGCTTTATTGAATCTGAAACCTCGCCTCCCAGAGGATAGAGAAATAAAATTAGATTTCGTGGTCAAACTAACATTTACTCAACCAAAAGTTGAGTTGAATGTGTTATATAACATTATTATAATTAACAATAGTAGCAGTTTTTGTGTTATTATTATTAGTGGTGATAGTAATATTAGTGGTTGCCTTGGTAATCGTACAAAATGTATCTTTACTATTAGTATAATAGCATATTGTCATTATTGGATTTGAAGATTCTTTCTTATATTCATATATAATAAATGTATAATAATGTATTTATTAGTACATCTTATCATGCAGCATAAACCTGGCTCACTCCTATTATTATTATGCAGATAATGTTTTAAAGTTACAGTACAATGCAAAAGTCTTCATCCACATTTGTTTATATTTTTGTAGGAAAATGAAGCAATAGGTATAGTGATGTATTGCAACATGTGCAAAGATATGTAGTAAATACTAGTCCTCAAGAAAAAAAGCAGGGTGGCTCAAGATTTCTGCACAGTACTGTATGTTAAGGGTGTAACAATACATCCATTCAATAATTACCAAACCTGTAGCCTTGATCAAAAAAGCAAATAGCGATCATACATCCCCATGATGTCACTTTATACTGAACAGGAGGTAAAATTTTTATTATGAGTTTTTTAGTAAATGTGTAGTTGAGCTCGGGAATAAAATTGTCATTTTATGATATAGTTGCTTTTTGTGATTTGATATGAACAGAAGTGATCAAGAAGTGTTAAACCAGCATATGATATTGTCATACTGATCATTGACTCCTGAATTAAATCGAAAGGAAATTGTATGGTAGACTTGGAATTGTTTTCTGTTGAATCGATACAATTTCGTATCGTGATGAAAGTTGATTTACACCGCTGCTGTATATGAACAAAATAACCCTCATTAGATTTTAAATAATAAACATAACTATAAGTACTGCTATGAATAATTGACAACAAACACTTCCCCCCAACACTTGAGTGACTACCTCCTAAAAATTTTACATATGTGACTTTTTTGATGTTTGGCCAGACTAAACAGGTCAATTCCCTAACTCTGCATTGTCATTGTCATTGACTTAATTTGATATTTGAAAAACAATTTACAGATATCTGTTTCTCATGCACATTCTTACAAAAATATGGATAACACAAAGCTTAAAAACCTATTTATGATTATTTATAGACACTCTCCCTCTCCCTCTCCCTCTCTCTCTCTCCCACTTTTCTCTTCTCCCATCTATCTATTCATCCACTTCTGCAGGACCTGACAGGACTGGAGTCGATGGACCAATGTCGCCGCACGTTAGAACAGCACAATTGGAACATTGAAGTAAGGGCTGACGAATGAGATCAATGAGTCCTTTTAGAGCGATGTCGCGTGTCCTTCATCTGGCCAAATTGCATTGCTTTTGTTGTCGTCGTCAGTGCTGTTTTTCCAAGCAGATTCTCTTTCTGTTGCAGGCCGCAGTACAAGACAGACTAAATGAGCAGGAAGGCGTTCCGAGCGTCTTTAACCCCCCGCCCTCCCGACCCTTACAGGTCAACACGGCAGACCACAGAGTTTATAGCTATATTGTCTCCAGGCCACAACCCAGAGTAAGTGTTTTGTCCGCCCACTGCGCCCCCTGGGGATGCAGCGAATCATAGCAGCACCACGTTTGTGGAGGGCTTCAGTAGAATCCATTGTTTGCTGCATTGTAGAACAGCAGGGATGTAGTTTAGTGTAACTTGACACTGTCTATAAACAGAAGAAAGCCCAACCCAAAGGTCATTTTACACTGTTTTGAGGAACCGCGTCAACTGAAAACAGGAGCAAAACAGATCACAGGCTTTAAGATTTAGTCAGTGGTTAAGGGGTTGGATATGTAATGTTATCAGCCTTCTTTATGTGGGTTCAAGTCTCATCTGCACCCAGAATTTTGTGTGGCGGTGGCCTAGTGGTTAGGACGCTCGTCTCTGGACCAAGAGGTCATGGGCTCAAATGCTACCTCTAGCACTACCACCACTGAATCCCTGAGCCTTAACCCCAAGTTGCTTGAGGGAGACTGTCCCTGTAATTATTAATACATGCCGTACATGCAGGTCTCTCTGGATAAGAGCTTCTGCTAAAGGCTGTAAATGTAATGCAAATGTAGTCCACCAGCTTCTTCCATCATCTGAATATTTCACATGGAAGCAGCGGTAATTTTGGCAGCTGCTTTAAATTTGGCCTTGGTGTCTTTAGATGACGATGTCTAGTTGTAGTCACATATTTAGTCATCTCTATATTTTATAGTTGTAGGTAGTTTTAGTCTATGAAAAGTAGTTACATTGTAGTCAAATGTTAGTTACGTTCCCTGCGTAATGCCAGGGATTTTTCAGCTGGTATTGTCACAGGGAGCACCATTCATACCAAGCAGTAGTCTGTGGCCCACATCCGTACAAAAATAATAGACATAATAGATTTTTTCAATTTTTTAAAGATATTTGCATTAAATTAAGTTTAAAAATTATTCATAAGGTTGCACAAATCATCTGGACTTGAAAAAATAAATATGTTAAAAAATAAATAATATTAAATCATTTAAAAAAAGTGATTTCAATAGTGAAACTGGATTGCATGTCACAGACCACCAGTTGAAAACCCTACGTTATGCAAGGCTTTGAATAAGGCTAATAAAGAGCTTGGGAACTAAATTAACTTCTTTTTTTGCATGAAACAAGCATATTTGCCATTGAGGTTGACACAGCTGACTGCTCAGCCGGCTAGCAAACTTAATCTGCTTCTAACAGGACTTAACGTAAACAGCAGGGCGATGTGCCTTCAAGTGCCTCTTCAGGTTGCTCATATACTTCCCATTTAATCTGAAGCCACATGGCAACTCTCAAGATTCAAACTCTTCTTAGTTTTGAAAAGTAAAACAGTAAAAGTTTGCAGTTGATCCGTAATTTGGGATCCACACTCTATCTATACTGTGTTACACTACTAACGCTGACAATCTCTTGGCTTGTACTCCAGGTGTTTCACAAAGGTTTTTCTCCTTTCTTTTGCAGGGCTTATTAGGTTGGAGTTACTACTTGATAATGCTCCCATTCAGGTTTACGTATTACACAATTCTGGACATATTCAGGTGAGGATGCATCACAACTGCTGTCGTGAAACAGCATAACTGCATGTTGTAGGCTCGTTAGCGTTTACTATCTTTTTACTTTTTGATTCCTCATCAAGGTTCGCTCTGAGATTCATTAGGTCAGATCCACGGGGTCGCGTCACGGATCCCGTGGGCGACGTCATGTCCTTTATTCATAGTTTCGAAGAGAAATACGGCCGATCGCATCCTGTTTTCTACCAGGGAACATATAGCCAGGTAAGATGGGTGACTTTGTCTTCTTACATTAGAGGAGTAGTTTGGGCTAAAAACATATTTAACCAAATTATCGTTGGCAAGATGGAGAGTGCCAGTGATAACATAAAAAAGGCTGGAGAGCATGAAACTAAAGCAAAAAGTGGAAATCAGATGACTCTACTTCTAATATCTAGAAATAAAACTTGTGGATGAGAAATGTAAGTTTACATATCTTCGAGATGGGATGTTGTATCTTGGCTGCCAAGTGCACAGCATAGCGCAAATATGTATTATTATTTCGGTGCCAAAAATTCGGAACGTTCGCAGTCAAAATCTCTTGTCTTTCAAGTATTTCTAGCTCTAACAGAAAGTGTCTTTTGTAGGCTCTGAACGATGCCAAACGAGAACTTCGCTTCTTGTTAGTATACCTCCATGGAGAGGACCACCAGGACACTGATGAGTTTTGCAGGTAGATTGGAGCTGCCTCCTGTTCTTTCATTTATTCACCCTTGCTTCAAGGTTAATCCAATCATTCCCTTCCCCTCCGTCAGGAACACGCTAATTAGTGAAGAGGTACTCACCTTCGTCAACACGAGGATGCTCTTCTGGGCATGTTCCACCAGCAAGCCTGAAGGATACAGAGGTACTTGTTTCTTCTGGTCCTGAGTGTGCTTTCTTCTGCTTTTCTTCATGAAATGAAGATCTAGAATGAAGTCCTGATGTTACACATCCCAATAAGAGAGTCACGTGGTGTCGTATCAGTGTTAACTTTTTAGCTAGATAGTTTCCACAGCGTCTTGAATGAACACAAGCCTCTTGTTTTGTCCCCTCATGGCGGTGATATGCTTATGGCTAGGGCTGTGTGATATGACGAAATATATCGGATGACTAAATGAAAACGTCTATAGTTTCTTATTATATGTATTTTCATGGTTTGGATCAGGGTTTGCCGTAGTCACCACGGCGCCACGTGGATGCAGGCACAGAGAATACTACGTTATATTTGTGCCTTTGTTCTGAGCATGCAGTGGAACTTTCACAAGCGAAGTCACTGCACTCTGCACACACTCAGATCTGTCTAAGGTGCCACAAGTTCGCCTTAAAGGCATCTTACTAGAGCGGCATAAAAAGCGCCACCTTTTGCAGCTATTTCACGACGTAAAAAGCGGCGTTTGACCACAAGTCACTGGAGTGCGGCAAAATTGCCGTCTTGAATAGCATAAAAAGCCAGGGTACAAAAAAATAAGAGCGCCACAAAAAGCTGTTTTTAATGCATAAAATGGCATAAAAAAACAGGTGTTTTATTGTGACTTGTGTAATAATACAGGCAAATTGTGGTACCTTTGGCGGTGCATGTGAGCGAGTGTGGAGTGGTTTTGAGGCCGCACATAGGCAGAGTTGAGTGTGCACAGACACAAGATTTTGCCTGGGAACAGTCCAATGAATTTACAGAAAGTGTACTATATTGTGATTAATAATATTTATCGGGATATAAAATTTTGGTCATATAGCTTTAATAAACCCGAACATGGATGATCAGTATAAACTGCAACGGGAATTGAAAAGTCTATATCACACTTGATCAATACAGAAAAAAATATGGGGATAATATTTTTGACCGTATCGCTCAGCTCTGTTTCTGATCATCAGTTTCTAGCAGAGCTAGTAGCCGAACTGGCTACAAAGTACACAGTTAGCACTTGTTAACTTGAGCACTGGGAGACAAATTGTGTTCTTTGCTGCGTTCGTGGAAGAATTTGAGCTCAGAAATTCTGACACATAACACTTGAACATTACAATGTGACATTTATGAGTAAAGAAAATTGGCCATGCTCGCAGTGTACCATTAGTCAACAAAATGCTTAACAGAATACCGGGACACAACGCAACAAGTACTAACAGAACAGAGCTGACGGCGAAATGGCTTGGTTTTCCCCCGCGTACAGTGTCTCAGGCCTTGCGGGAAAACACGTACCCCTTCCTGGCCATGATCATGCTGAAGGACCGCAAGATGACGGTGGTGGGGAGGCTGGAGGGCCTGATCCAGCCGGAGGACCTGATCAACCAGCTCACCTTCATCATGGAGGCCAATCAGACCTACCTGATGTCCGAACGACTGGAGAGGTGAGAGCGGACAAAGTACGCAAAAGGTGAAATCTTGTAGGGAGTCAAATAATACGGAGAACTGTTCGTGCAACGTGAGCAAGGTACCGTGCCCAAGCATTGCCCCCCGGGCACTGCCCATATCAGCTGGCCACTGCTCCTTCACAGATGGGATAAATGCAGAGGTCACGTGTCGTTGTGTCAGTCCATGTGTCATCACCTTTTCAAGTCGTTAGCGTTAGGTGGCATCCGTTTCACAACAAACGCCTGCGTGGCGTCTCTCGGCACATCCATTGCCCACCCTCCTCTTAGGCCTTCCTTTTATCCTTCTGTTTTTCAGCTCAGTATTACCCAGCATCTCTATTCTGCACAAACTGAGTTGGTCTCACCCCTCTGGCTTTGTCTTCAGTTCATCTGACCTGAGCTGTCACTCATGGTCACTCCCAAAAACAAATCTTACCTTCTTTAATTTCATCTCCTCCAGCCTTGCGTCCTTTCTTTTTGTTAGTGCCACCGTCTCTATTCGCAGCATGCCAGCCTGTCAGTGGGCACCGGTATATTTCTTGATATGTCCGGCAGATTGATTCGTTTTGGTAGATATTTATATGCTTATCAGTTTTAATCAAATTTGAGTAATTTCTATACTTCACAGTTTTAGTTGAAGAAAAGTTGTTAGATATTTAGTAGTTAAAAATACGTTGAACACGCAACCTTATTAGATGTAAATCATAGTTTTCATCACAATCTTCTTTCTTCTTCTGTCTCTTTCGGCTTTTCCCTTCAGGGGCCGCCACAGCGAATCATCGGTCTCCATTTAGTCCTATCTTCTGCATCCTCTAACCTCACACCAACTAACTTCATGTCCTCTTTCACCGCATCCATAAATCTCCTTTTTGGTCTTCCTCTCAGCCTCCTGCCTGGTGGCCCCAACCTCAGCATCCTTCTACCTGTGTAATCATTGTCTCTCCTCTGGACATGTCCAAACCATCTCAGTCTGGCCGCTCTGACTTTATATCCAAAACATCAAACTTGAGCTGTCCCTCTGATGAACTCATTCCTGATCCTATCCATCTTCGTCACTCCCAAAGAGAACCTCAACATCTTAGTTTTCATCATAATACGATATTATATTCATTCAGTGGACAATGATTTGTCATCTGCCAATTTCACGAAGCCTGCTGCCATATGGTTTTGATTCAATTTGGGAGCTCGCAGTATCATATCATATGCTAGTATTTAAGACGATTCTCTCCCATTCATATCAAATCATAAAACTAAAATATTTGACAACCGGACATTTCAGTGAAAAACAATCTTCGCTTTTAATGAAATGGAAGTGAGTGATTATTTGTCTTGGTGAACACAGCACAGCACACAGTGCACCAAACCAAATGCAGTGGGCAGCTGACATGGGCAGCGCTCAGGGAGCAGTGCTTGGGAAAGCTAACCTTGCTCATGAGTACCTCGGTGCTTTTGCCGCTCCGGGATAGACCTCCTGTTCAGTGTAGAGTGACGTCACGATATGTATGATGCCTGGTTTTATTTTGGATCGATGCTAATTATTTGTTGATCATTGAATCTGTGTATTGATGTAAATCAATGTATCCGTACACACCAAGAAATTATAAGGTGTGCACGTGAGGGCTTCTAGAGGGGTTCTGTAGTTTAGGGCATCAGCATCTGTTTGGCTGGAGTTTTATCTGCACACCTGCTTCAGCTAATCTTACTAATGACAGCGATACAAATTGGACACGTTTTGAACGCCCGACAGTTCACACGTCTACAGTTTAGTTTTTTAGCTTGTCGACATCTTGACCAAGTTATAGGTGGCGGGGGAAGGTTGTAAGTAAGTGTTTGATCCCGAGCTGTGTTTGTGTGTGTGTGTTAGAGAGGAGAGGAACCAGACGCAGGTGCTGCGGCAGCAGCAGGACGAGGCCTACGAGGCGTCACTTCGCGCCGACCAGGAAAAGGACCGGAGGAGGCGGGAGCAGCAGGAGCAGAGGAGGCAGGAGGAAGAGGCGGCGAGACAGAGCGTGTTGGCCGAGGAGATTAGACGCAGGGTCAGTAACACACATTTCAAGACGAAAAGGTGGCTTACGTTTAGGGGTGCACAATTCAGAAAATCGCACAATTCGAATCCAGTTCTTGGGCTCACGATACGATTCAAAACTATTTACGATTCAAAATAAAAAAATTTGCGTCACTTTCCCCATGTGACTGTGGCAAAGCAACAAAAAATCACGCTAAATCAAATGTAGTTTACTAAATGTAATGCATATTGTATTACAAACGCAAATATAATGCACGACTGCATTTACTTCGTGCTCTCGGGAAGGAGGTCTGTCTGGGCAGATTTCGACATTGTGCCATCTATAGGATTGTCTGGGAAAAACTAAACTAGTGCCATTATGTTAGTTGAAAACTATGAATCGATTTTGAATCGACAGGAATCGTGATTCGATTAGATTTTATTGCTCACCTCTACTTACGTTCAATGAAAAGTAATGAGCTCACACACAGGCTTGCACACACTTATTGTTTGTATGCTTGCAGACACTAAAGGAGGAAAAGGAGCGGAAGTCGGAGTGTCTCCCACCTGAGCCGTCTCTGGATGATCCGGACGGCGTGAAAATAGTGTTCAAACTGCCCAATGACACACGTGTGGAGCGGCGGTTCCTCTTCTCCCAGTCCCTGGCGGTGAGACTTGCAACTTCAATTTCGTTTTGCTTTATTACCACGGAATTTCATGCTAATGCTCGTGATCTACTTTTCATAACTTTACATCTGATTTGTTGTACACCTAGGCCTATATGATCTGAAGTCAAATATTTTTCTAGAAAGTTGCCAGAGAATAAACTAGAAAGTCTAGCTCCTTAATTCAGCAGTTCTCTGCCCTAGTCCTCACATATCTAGAGCCCTATAAAATCCATTTAGTTTTTTCCTAAATTCCGTTTTATTTTTTCCTGAACTCCCTTTTTTCCATTTGTGTTCTTCTGAATTCCATGTTTTACATTATAATCATATTTATTCACCTAAAAAGTGTCTAATTATGGAGTGGATGGGAAAAAAGAACAATGCAATAGAAAAAAAATCACATTAAATGAGTTATTCAACTTCAACAAAGCGCTGGGGTTCAGCAGAACATTTTGTGCTTTGGTCAAACATTTACCTGTAAACAACAAAAAACATTAATTTTTTCATGCAAAATGAAAAGTTTTTGACTGTAAGTGGTCGTCACGTGTTCTTGCGGGTGCCGTCTGTCGCGTGCTGGCAAAACGTACAAAAGAGTTGTTCTCCCGATTCATGAAAATTGTTTAGTTATTGTTGTGCTCTAAACTTAGCACTGACAGTCGAATTCCGTAATTTTTTTGAGGACTGTGGTGTTTCAGCCTCTTCCCCATAGCTGACCGTTGACGTTTTCCCCTCTGTGTCTGTGCGTTTGTGTGTGTGTGTGGAAAGCTGAGTCCCGCCTCAACAGGTAACACGTACAGGGGGGCGCAGCGGCCAAAATTGATTAGAAACCATTGCTTTGCCCACACACCGATATCAGCGAATTATACGACATTCCACGTTTTACAACGGATTCCATTTTATTTGTTGAATTCCGCGATTCCGTCCACGTTTTCCGCATCACAGAAATCATAGGGCCCTACATGTGTCTTTCCACTGCACTGGTGCTGTCCGGTGCTGAAGTTGGGAACCAGGGAGTTTCCGCTTGCATTTCCACTGACTGGTGAGAGTGGAGATACTGCGACCACGTCACACACCTCGCCTAAACACACACAGCAACAATGGAGGAACATGTCCTGTGTTTTCAGAGGTGCCTTTAAGCTTTGATGAGATATTAAAATGTTCAAAAGCTTATGCTGCCTGATCAACGTCAGCTCAATTGTTCAATGTTATTAGGCTAAAGATAATATTATATAACTTGTATAAACCATAAATAACTAAGTTTCGATGCCAGTGCGGCGCTGATTTTGTGGCACCGATACCACCAAATTGGTAATCATGCCAATGCAGTGGAAAAGGGGCCACAGGCGTCTGTCTGCACAAGTTTTTCCAAGATGCGTGATACAGCTCATGTAATTAACTTGTAGGATTGAAAGCACTGGGTCAAGTGCATGAGCATGGACCAGGACTGAGATTCAGATTGCTAGGGAAATTTCAGTGTTTTGCAGCCGTCTCTAGCAGGAACTTGTATGAATGATAGTGATAGAAATAAAATCGATCATAAATAGGTTTGCATGTTTGACCTCCCCAAAAATAAAGCTGAACCTGGATCATAGTACCTGATATACAAAGATGGCCAAAGCCTGTTTGTGTCGCTTGCGAAAATGCCTGGAACGTTGACTAGCATGTGAAGATATTTCTCGGGAATCCCTCCTCGTCTCCAGAGTTCAGTTAACCTAACGCAGGTAGGCTATCCGTGTAGCTGCGAATACAGCGTAGGCTACCATAAATGTAAACGTAGCCGCAACCGCACCGAGCGCCTGTGAGTGCTACGGCGATAGTCAACTTCAAAGGCAGATTTCTCCGTTTCTCACTTGGCGTGACAGGAGAAACCCGACTCCTTTGAATGTTGATATCTCAGTCATATGTCGTCCGATTCATTCCATATAGGTATCGTTTTGAAGCTTGATTTATGCCCTTTCATGAAAACATAACTCAATTTTGTAAATTTGAGAGAAGCGACTGGTTTTGCCATGGAGGGTCACAAATACAACGCCATAGTGTTCTCTGTGCCTACCTCCACGTGGTGCCGTGCTGACTACTGCAAATACTCATCCACACTATGAAAAAATGTCACTTGTGTAATCTGCGTATTCTGGGACACCACAAAATCAACAGTAGTGTAATATGAAACGGTAGATGTTTTATATTTTGTCAAATCGCACAGCCCTAGGAAGAATTAAGAAATTTTGGGTGATTTTGATTTTTCAGGGCCAGTACCGATTATTGCTAGTTAATGGGGCCGATAACCGATATTTGGAACAGATATGTGGCAACAATCTCTGTCAAAATTTGTAATTTTACAAACACCAAGCTCAGCTGAAACTCTCCTCCTTCTCGAAGCTTCACACTGCACTTGTGACTGTGGTGTGAGTGACAACAAGGCTTCAGTGTTGATTGGCTACTACTCATTTAGCCAATTAGAGACTGTTGTGGGCGGGACATTAAATGAAGCAGCAAGTTGAGAGCAAAGTGCACAGAGCGAAGAGAGGGCAGTGAAGCCACAGTAGCGCACCTCTCCAGTTACTTAATATCGATTGTCAAAATTAAACACTGATACCGATAATCGGCATTTTGGAGTTTCACGCCCTTCAGAGGTCACTAAAGAAATGTAGATGGGCATCAACAGAAAAAAGCAAGCTGCTGGAGCTTCTTGATTCATTAGAAAACTCCCTGCTGCGTAATATCTTTGGAAGAGAAAATAAGAAAACTACTGTTTCCCCAGACCAATATTAATTCATTAATGCCCCCACCTTGCCCTCCCTGTGTCTTTTTTTTTTTTTTTTTTTCTTTCAGGTAATACACGACTTCCTATTCTCATTGAAAGAGACGCCGGAGAAATTCCAGATAGTAGCCAACTTCCCGCGGCGGGTTTTGCCGTGTCTGCCCACGGAGGCCGAGCCTAACCCACCCACGCTGAAGGAGGCCGGCCTGAGCCGCTCCGAGGTCCTGTTCGTGCAGGACCTGACAGACGATTGACATTTCTCATCCGCTGACTCTCCCGACCCCCACACTCACCTCTCTCTCTCAGTTGCCCCAGTATTCTTTTTTTGTCCCCCACCTCTCCTCCCTCATTTAAAAAAAAAATCTTCCCGGGTTCGGTGAAACTGGCCACGGCATCACAAGAGGATGGCTCGAGATTTTTCAGTGACTTTAAATTAAGGACCCAACCCCCACAGGTAAAGGAGACCGGCCCTGTATATACCATCTTAGATATTTAATGACGAGCCTGAATGCAGTCCAGTCTTTATTTTCTTTTCTTTTAAAAAAAAAGCAAGTCGACTGTAACGTATCGTCACGCGATGACCAAAAAAGAGGGTTTCGACGGCGGCTCGACTGCTTATTTCCCCGAGTCCGCTCAGGGGCCTTTTTTTGGGGAGGGGGTGGTCCGCGGCTCGGCATCTTGTAAATCTGCCCGTTAAAGTGTGCCTGTGGTAATTCTCAAAATGCCTATTTTTGCCCATCTTCCATCAAACCGGGCTGGTCATGTAAAAGATGTAATTTTTTTTTTCCTCCTCAATTCTAAATTAAACATTTTAAAATGTCCTCGTGGTTTGATTTTGATCCTAGTTTCCAGCTTTGGGTATATATATAACGACCTTGGCATTTCGCAAGCGCCGCCGTGGACACTGCTAACCCCAAAGCCATGTGGATTTTAATATTTTTGTAGGTATGTGGATATTAAAACACAATAAAAATGTTATGCTACATTATGGGGTAAAACATTTCTTTCATAGCAAACAATCGGTTGAGGTTTTTATTCTTTTTGAGGCGGAAAGATGATCTGGGTTGGTAAGAGATTCTAAAAATAGGTCTTTTTAAAATGTTTTTTTTAAAAAAAGCACGATATGCTTAAGTTGGCGCACGACTGGTGTACATCATACATTTATTAGTGAACAACCCTCTCAAATCAGCCACAACAATTAAAAAAAATATGATTGCACTACTCGGTAAAGCAGAACTAGCAACTTTCATTTAAAAAAAGTACAAATCTTAAAAATTTCAATCAGTATACAGATGTGTGTATATAATAATACACTATACCTAGTTATATGTTAAATGCTACAAACAATATGATTCAAATGGAATGGAAAAAATGTATAGCATTAAGAACCATTTCCTATATAGAATATATATTAGCTTTTTTATTTTTGACTTTTTTTTTCCTCCAAATACAAACATGGCAAAAATGAGGTAACTGTAAATGTGCAAGTACCAAAGCAAAAAAAAAAAAAAAAAAATCTTCCTAACACAGAACACATGCCCCTGGCCCTGTCGGCGGCTGGGTGGTCTGGAATTCAGGCAGCGACCCCTAGTGACCAGGGGGGGCTATTAGAACAGTAAACAATCCACTATCCCACAGCAAGAAATCATTGGTAAACAATCAGTGGCATCTACGGAGCAATCAACAAATCACAAATCCTAAATAATATTAGCTGCTTATTGGAACACATTTTTTTTGCACCACACAAGCTGTGAGATTATTTATTAATTGGATCACAGAAAGACTACAAGATTCTATTTGTTTTCGTATGTATGTCTTTTTTTTTCTTTCAGTACAGGTAACACTGAGGTTTCCAAGGAATCGAGTTATTCTGGAAAATTTCCTTATAAATCTAAATAAGAGTACAGTATAAACAGCCATCTTTTTTTCTTTTTTAACCTCCAAGCTAAAATGCTCGTGTATATGGCATCTCAATTCATTTTTCTCAACCATAACATTTACAGATAGTGCTTGTTTTTATAAGGTAAAAGACCCCCTATGGCAGGTACATATACATATATATTTGAAACAGTTTTGGTGAGAGCAAGACAACGCATTAATGTCCCCTGTAATACAGACAAAATTTTAAGGCAGATGCACTTGATCTGGTCACCCGGGCAGTAAAAAGAACAGGACACGTTGGAGGCGTGTTTGTTTCATTTTCAATATATTTTTAAACAATTCTTCTTCTTTTTCAGCCAAATCCCCTGTCCATACCGAGAAAGCATCACTGTTTGCAGTGACTCATTTTTAAGGGGCATTTCTAGCACTGCATGCTGTGAGGAATACATGAGATTTTCATAGCAAACTATTGCATTCCCTTATGTGAAGTGTAGCAACATAGCTAAAATAGACATCTAGCACCGTTTCTCTATATGGCTTTCGGTTATCTAAGTTTCCAGGCGTGTCAGTGTTCAGTCACAGCAGAAGCGCAGAAATGTGGTTCAGGGGTCCCTTAGGGGTCTCCTGGTTTTAAAAGAAAAAAAGCCTTCCTCCCCACACGCGCCAAGGAATCTTTATTTTTGTTCCTTAAAACTATTTTAACGTCTCTTTTTTTAAGTATTAGCACAATTAAAATCTTGTAGTCGTTCGGTTCTTTTACAAATGTGTGCAGTACGACGCATGGCAGTTTTCAGCTGAGCCGGAAGTCCCCGATCCCCCCGGAACCTGAAGCCAACTAGAGCTTTAAAATAAAGGAGAAGAAAATGAAGGGGAGGAATAAAGGAAACCAAAAAACAGCAGGGGTCTGGTAAGACACGCATGCATATTGTGTACAATTAAAATAGTCGCCCACCCATATTTAGATTTTGCGTTGAAAATAACGTCTTTTATTCTTAAAACATTTTCCCCTTAAACTCATGCAAAACACTGGTAGAATAGGTCTGGAAGTGGTTACGGCTTAACTTTAGGTTTAGGTAGGATACTGTGGTGGGACTCACGACTTCGAAGTAGATGTGGTTCAAGTATGAGAACACAAACGTGAAAAACGTTCCAACAGGTCTGAAAATCACTCGGGTGACTGATTGCAGTGACATTTTGCCTTACACCCCCCTCCCATCGCATGCCGGTCTTTACATGGCGTAATATTAACTACGACTATTTAAAAAATGGAATATTAGTCGATTACACGTAAAATATGCGCGGCCTGAGGAAAACGACCAAGAAAACTGGAAAACGCGCTTCTTCTTCTCCTCAGCATCCATTCCCTCTTTTTTCCCCCAACGGACTGTTTTCCTTCTAATTTTTCAGTTTACTAAGAGGCCCTGAGATTTTTTTTTAATCTTTTCAAAATATATGCCAGTGAACAGATATGTATACACAGATTACTATCAAAAGTGTGGGTTAAATTCATCACAATGGCTTTTTTTGTTTTGTTTTGTTTTTTTACCTGGCGCACAGACTCGCATGCTCCTAAGATCGCGACGACGACGTCGTTCCTTTACCCCCATTAAAAAGCAAGTCTGTGTATCTGCTTGAAAACCGCGACTCAGTGTACACAATGAAGCAGGAATATATATTTATATACCATATATATTTGTCCTATAATTAGCATACTTTCAGGAAAAATGGGAAAAACAAAGAACCAAACTCAAACTAGATCGAGGCGGTGTAGCATATCGTCTACTGCGACGTCACTTTTCCCCCCTAAAAGACGTTTAGAACAAACGCAGGCCAAGGTTGTAGTGCTAGCTAGTGGGAAACAGCCAACTAACGCTTCGAGGGCTAACGGAAATTCTCGCTTTCTTACGCTGCTTTCTGAAGCGTTATCTACCAAGAAAGGCATTATCTGTCGGAAATTAGCATTTGCTATCGGTACACTAGCTCTAGTTTACAAACAGTCTCAATAGCTAACGCTAATTTTCGAAACAACGTTATTTCCCCGGTGGCTAACGCCTCGGACAGTATCGCTAGCAGGCGAACGTTGGCATGAACTACCAGAAATTCGCAGTAAATAAACATTCACCTTTAGTACAGTGCTGCCATTACCCGGAAAGTAGCTCTAGCTATTGAACATTAGCACTGGCTAGCAACTTCTCCACAGCGCTCTGCGTTTGTTCCAGGCGTTTTGTAAAAAGCAAAAACCTTTAAAAAGTGACTACACGCAGTAGACACAACGCTATCCCAACCAGTTACAAACCAACCCTAACTTTCCCCACACCTCCTCCTTCGTTCAGTTTGGTATTCTTCTCTTTTTACATTTTTTTTTTAAATTGTAAATATTCTAAGCGACCGTGAGCCTCATTACAGTGCACTTCTCAACGACGAGAGTTGAGACCAGAGTTCGACTACGTATCATTGGGCCTTTTTGTTTCTCGACATTCTTCTGTCTTAAAAACAAGACAATATCTTTCTTTTCTTTTTTGTCTTTTTTTACAGCGAGGCTATGCATATTTAACGCTTTTTCTTTTCTTTTTACGTCACATTTACAGCACTAGAGCACGGCCCAGGACCCGTCCAACGTTGCCCCAAAAAGAGAAATAAGAAAAGAAAAAAACAAAACACAAACACACCAGCAAAAGTACACCATCACCGAGCCACTCTTCTGCCCCCTTTACCCTTAAGATTAGCCCCCAGGAAGAAAAAAAAACTAATAAATAACACCATAATCCAAAAAAGAGAGAGAAAAAAAAATCATTCGTAAAACTCATACAACTGGTTGCAAACCCCCACTACAGATGCTTTCGAAGATCAGTAACTGTTTTTTCTTTTTTCTTGTGCTTGTCAAGGTTTCGAAGAAAGGCAGAGCTGTATTCTTGTAGAGTGAACTGGATATTTGGCTCACAAGTGAGGAAGGAACAAAAAAATGAGAAAAAGAAGCTGGTCCTCCAAATCAAAGATAGAAAGACAGGACAGGAACAAAGGGTTCGTTTAAGACAGACACTAATTGCACATATTGCTTTCTGCAAAAAAGGGTTGCACCTTCTTCAGTCTTTTTTTTTCCTTTTTGGCCCCCCAACGTCCTCCACAGCCGCACCTTTGCCGCACAGTCCGTCCTCTTCCCCCCCCACCAATCGTTCCATCCCTCCTTCCTTCCTCTATGATGCCCCTCTTGCCGCCCCTCAACTCCTGGGACATGGTGGAGGTCGTAGAATTTCAAGGAGGGAAAAAAAAAAAAACACATATTGCTAAGCTAAAAGAAATGGTCCGTGCCAGGGTTCTGAATCCGACGCTCACTCATTCACCCGGAGGACAGAAAAAAAAAGAGAGAGATGAGGAGGTGGAGACGGTTGTACAGTGCAGCCAGTAAAGAGGCGGCTAAAGGCCGGAGGACAAAAACGGTCAAGAGGCACGAACGTTCTCCTCTCAGGCCCCCAGAGTCCGTCTTGGGGAGCTAAGCGTCCGCAATGTCTTTCATCTCAATGTGCGTCACTTATTTAAAAAACTTTACGTCTTCTTTTTCTTTTATCTCAGGGGCCTTGGAGACTCGGAAACCGCTGCCAGTCATTCACTTTCACATTTAGCATTGGCAAGAGTTGGGAGAGCAAAGATACTGAAATAATCGATACATTATTGCAAAACATACATCGTTTAACAAGTCACTTTAGCCCATCACCTACACAAACATGCATGGCGCGGCAGTCGGGCATTTTTTTTTTTTTACTCCTCCCCGGACAAAACCGTCCTGTCCTTTCTTGGGCCCGCTCATCTAATTGCACAAAAAGTTCTCAAAGCCCAAGCGTGGTCCAGGACCCGCCCCCCCAGCCCCTCCCCTTTCCCCAAACTCCCTCGACACAGCTAAAGCACAAACTCGAATTATTGGCCATCGAACGACTAAAGATTATTCAACTGCGCAAAAAAACCCAAAAAACGTAAAGATCAAACACAACACGCGATTACAGGTTAATCTTTGGAATTGTCAAAAAAAGAAAAAGGGTGGAAAGAGGAAACAAAAAGAGCAGGAGGGTTGCGGACACCTCGGAAAAATGTCGAATGGGAGTCGTGAGATGCAGTAACTTTAATATAAAAAATTTAAAAACATCTGGCGCGTTTCCGCCTGAAACTCCGAGATTGCTTATTGGTTGAAAGGCATGTGTGCGTGTGTGTGAGAGTATGCGTTTGGGTGTCTGTGTGTTTGTGTGGGGTGAGATGCTTTAGCGTTCGGCTGGAGAGCGCTGGGTCGGGTGGCAGGTGCGAGTATATGTGTGTGTGTGTCAGCTCACGCCACACACTCCAGGGTTTTTTTGTGCTGTAATTTCCAGTGAAGGACGAAGGCCTGGACTTCACTCAACATCGCGGTGGACCTCGGACGCGTCGGCACGGCAGATGGGACAGGTGCGGTTGGTCTGCACAAACATAAAACGGCAGCAGTAAGACACAGAACCATTCTTAAAAATGTATTGGGCAGCTTTAAAGAGACCTGAGCAGTGTCTCCACAACAAAAACTCTGATGGAGTTAATTAAGTCCCCAAAAAGTGGAAAAAGCAAGTTGCCAAAACAGACTAATATTGTGGTTAATGGAATCAAAGTGAGAGCCTAGTTTCTTATGACCAACAGTAACCACTGTAGTTTTGTGGTCATTTTCATCTCATTTTTAATTAGGTCAGGGTTTCTCAACAGGGGCGTTTGGACAACGCTGGGGGGCATTGCGGACTAGACAGCAGATAGGGGCCGCTAGTCACATTTACAGTGTGCACTCTGTATAACATAATACGATTTAGTTTGTTTAATAAAAGGACATATTATTGACTTGTTCTATGTGAAAGGTAACCTTAAATGACTTCTGTTGTGATCTGGCACTATATAGAAAATAAACTTAAAATATAACTGCAAGCAGTGATTACGGGGGCCATGCAATTTGCAGCTTTATCAGTGCTCAATAATAATTAAAAACGAGTGTCTTGGGTTTCAAATGATCTTAGTTGCATGCAGACTGGATAAAAATCCAGGGTCTACTTCGCAAGAGATGGTTTTGCATATTATGCAAATTAGCGAGAACTCCAATATGGCGGAAATAGATGCGAGGGTCTATAAAGAATCGTCTTGACCCAAGGAGTAAGATGGTATAAGTTGGTATATTTTTGAGAATCGGAGCTACGGTTCAAAAGTTATTAGGCAAAACGCAAAATAGCTTATTAGCGCCACCAACTGGCAGAGTGGTGCTAATTTTTTTTGGCCCGAGTAGTGAGTGGGGTTTGGACTGTTGGGGGTTTGGGCAGAGTGGCGCAATTTCTTTTGCCTGAGTAGAGGGTGGGGTCCTGGACCTACCTCCCAAATGTCAAAGCTGTAGCCCACCCAGAACCGGATTTCTATGACACTCGGTGTGTGAAGTTGCAGTCCTATGCCAAGCCGACCACATTTATTTGCATATTACAGAAAAATGAAGGCCTAAATTAAAAATGTGCTCGATAATAATTAAAGAAGAGTGTCTAGGGCTTCAAATGATACCAGTTGCATGCAGATTGGACAAAAATCCAAGGACTAGTTCGAAAAAGATGAGTTTTCATTTTATGCAAATTAGCGAAAAATCAAATACGGCAGAAATAGATGCGAGGGTCTAAAAAATTCGTCTTAACTTAAGGAATAAGATGATATAAGATTTCTGACAATCGGAACTAAGGTTTAAAAATTATTAGTAAAAATGCAAATTTTTTTGGAAAAACGCAAAATAGCTTATTTTGGTGCAATTTTTTTTTGCCTGAGTAGTGGGTGGGGTACCAGACCTACCTGCCAAATTTCAAAGCTGTAGGTGTTACAGTTTTTTCTCCACAACGCGTTTCAGTGCAGGAAAAAAAAAAAAAAATCTGCACAATTCCAACATGGCCCACTAATAAAATTAGCTTGACCTTGCAAGAGGTGCACGATGAGGCCAGAGGGGATATTTGTTCAAAAAAGGTTGAGAACCACTGAATTAGGTGGACACTCCAAGCAAATGGACTTCATTTATGTATTTGTTTAACTTAAGAAAAAATGTCTGTTAGGACCGTAATTCACTTTTTGTGGTTACATCATGATAAAAAAGTTCTCAGAATTAAACATATGCTGAAAGGCATTTTAATGAGGTTTTGTTGGAGAGTTTTTTTTTATTCTACGTTTTGACGTAGAATAAAAACACATATCAGACAAACCCTAATTAGTATAAGACAAAGTTTCAGCATTAACAGAAGCTGATTGTTTCAATGTAGCAACTCATAGCTAAAAAAATCCATCACGCACAAAATACACTAACACACGAGAGTGAAAAGTGCTGAAAAGCGCCCCCTTAAGGACAGACAGTGTCTCTGCAAGCGTGTCACTTACCTTTAACCATTTGTCGACACACTTGGCGTGAAACTCGTGATTGCAGGGTAATACTCGAAGTAGCTGCCTTGACTCAAAATCACTAAAGCACACGACACACCTGCAAGCAGAAAAAACAAGTGATTACGACTGACAGCGGTGTCAAAACTACGACGAGGGTGCAACAATGTTGCGGCGGCAGCACTTACAGAGTTTGCTCCGACTGGTGATTTTCGGAATTGAACCTGTAGGATGGGAGCTGTTCTATGTCGGCTTTTGTCAGTCCTCGTGGTTTGGCCTCCCCGAGCCTTTCGGCGAGGTTCAGCAACGCCTGTGCAAGGAAACGCAAGTTGAACATGTATTTGGTGTGACGATCCCAGCACTTCAGCAAAACCACTGTGGTCACTTCTGTCGTATCAGTCATAGTTACTACCGGGATGTTATTTTAACTAGAATTTTAATGCCGTAGCCAGAAAATCACCAATCAATTATGATATAATCCAGGGGTTTTCAACGGTCTCTTTCCCAGTGACCACCACTCAGACTAAGCAGTAGTTTGCGCTGTCCACTGAGTGTGCATTTAATATCCTTTTTTAAAAGATATTTGCATTAAATTCATTATTTATAAAGATGCCAAAATCATCTGAAAAATAAATAAAATGAAATATTTTTCTGTCACGGACCACCTGCAATGTAGCCACAAACCATTAGGGGGCAGCGGACTGCCTGTAGAAAACCCCCAATATAAGTGATTATGGTCTGCCTCTGCGTTGAAGCAAAATCGTCCACAATTAATTTCAACACCCCTAGCCTACACGCATGCTCATACGGAATGCCAAAGGTGCCACAATTATCCTATACCTTTTGACAGTAAAACACCCGTTTTTGATGCAGTTTTTTGTGGCGCTCTAATGTATCAGCACGTTCCACACTGTTGAAAATGGCACGTTTCGCAGTGCTCTAGTAAGGCGCATTCAAGGCGAATTGTGGCACCTTCCATAGATCTGAGCGGCAGATCTGAGTGTGTGCAAAGTGTTTGAAGAATTGAGTGTGCACAGACAAGATTTATTTGCAAAAGTTCCACTGCACACTGAGAATTAAGGCACAAATATAATGCAATAGTATTCTCTGTGCCTACATCCACGTGGCTCCATGGTGACTAGTGCAAACCCCCATCCAAACCATGAACAAATACTGGCGTAAACAGTGTGTTTTACGACAACATAATTTGCGATAAAATATAATCTGATTGATGTTTTAATTTCATCTAACATTTTATCATCAGCCCAAGCATATTTTAATTTCAAATAATGGAAATCACAAATGGACTTTTTGGCCTCATTTTCACAGAGATTCTGACATTCACACATTTTATTTAGGACTTGTTTATTTAGGACCCAAATTGTATTGTACTGTATGCATGTTTGTGTTTCTTGAATTGTACTTAAACGTCTCAACTTCAAGAAAAAAAATCAGACTGTATATCTAAACAGTTAACTGTACTAACTAAACAAATCATCATAAGCAAGTAAAAGATAATGGAGACCTTGTCAGCTTTTAGTAAAATATGCTTTTCAGACACGTTTCAGGTTTAACAGAACGTAAAAACATGATTGAATATGTTTTTTTTTAAGCCGACCTATCCCTTTAAAGGCCAACCGTCTACTTCCTTAGCACTCCCTCACCTCATAATTCTCCATTTCCACGTCGTCCACGTCCAGGTCCAGGCTGATGGCCGGGCCCACGGCGGTCGGAGGCACGGGAAGCATCGAGCTAATTGCACACAAGACACAACACACAATTCATCACCACATTAAACCAGGGCAAGGGCGAAACAAAGCCGTGTCCTGCCCCAGAAACAACGGCTCTCTCCAGTAACTTTGGAAATCTCTTCCTCACTCTCTCCACAACTGCTCTTCCCCCTCTGCTTCTGTTCTATGCTTGAGGATGTTTTTGTGTGTGTATACTTGAATGTGATCTCCTGTGAAGAGAACCTTAGTTTTGTGAAAATATTATATAAATAATATTTATATAAATAAAATATGATTAGTACCATGTTTAATATCATCACAAACAAAAATGTTGCTTTGGTCTTTATAGCTGCAGATCCTTTCGCACAAAGAAATCCACTTAAATAAAACTGATCATTTCATATTTTAAAATTAATCTGCCCAAAAAACTAATTTCATGAAATGACATAATTCTATAAATATGAAATTATAAGTTTGAACAGAATATCACGTATGTATTAGTGGAGTTATTTGGAAAATTATTTCTAATCAAATTTTCCAACTAAAATAAGAGTAACTGACTTATTTTTGTAATGTTATTCATAATAAAACTTCTTCCTGCTGATCAGGAATAAAAAGTATCAATACATTAAGATTTAAATAATATATTTTAAAAATGTTTAAGAATCACTTTTATATTTTATGAAAACCTCCCAAAGTTTCATTTCTGTACTCTTAATGGGAAATTATTCTAATAATATTATTATTTTATTTCAACAACTACACATTTTTCTATTAAAATAATTCTATGTAGAGAAAAAGTAATTTTCACGCCCCGTCCAAGATACCATTACAAAATGGCATTGGGGTTATTGGGGCCCACTGACGCAACTACAGCAGCCCTGCCAGGTGTGTGTGTGTGTGTGTGTCGGAATTGAGAGTGGACACTTACAGGAAGTAAGGTAGGAAGCTGGGGTAGTAGGGTGGAGGAGGCGGAGGTGGAGGGAGAGGCTGCTGTAGCCGGTATCTCTGGGCGCTGCTGCGTCTGGGCAGCACATGTGGATACGCCTGGAGAAAGATGGAGAACTTCGTCAACGTGAAGTGATGCGTGTCGCGCAAAAAGGTTGAAGGAAAAAAAAAAAAAAGAATCTCACACCATTTCCTCTTAAGCACTAGTGGAAATCAGCATGACTACACGGGGTCCATTTTTCGAATATTCACGATGTAGTCATTTACTATATCACATGTGGAACAAGCCACAATACATCAAGTATATTCGATATATATCGCCCACCCCTAGTATAAACATTTACATCATTTAAATTGTTCAAGAACTGGAGTTTAATAAATTCATCTATTAAGTAAATAATATTAATATTTTAAACATATGACTTATAATACTGTGCATTTGTAATGTACAGTAAACATTTATTCATTCTTATTTCATATTAACTTTATACAACACTTTATATTAATTTATATTTATTTACAATTATTGCACCCCTCACATAGTTAGCTTAGATTTTATAAAGAGAAGTTATTTTTTAATAGATTAACTGTTAAAAATTGTTCATATTGAACTGCTGCAGATCTTATGCACACTCAATGCAAAAAGACAACTCCAGGACCATAACTGTCGTTTGAATACCGCATGTAACTAAATTGCAGTCTCTTTTCTACCTCTAATTTAGAGTTGTATATGTTATCTATATACAGTGGGGGAGATAATTATTTGATCCCCTGTTGATTTTGTAAGTTTGCCCACTTACAAATAAATGAACAGTCTCTACTTTTACGGTAGTTTTATTTTAATGAATAGAGACAGAATATCAACCAAAAATCCAGAAAAACACACTACATAAAAGTTATACATTGATTTGCATTTCATTGAGAGAAATTAGTATTTGATCCCCAAGCAAAACACAACTTAGTACTTGGTGGAGAAACCCTTGTTGGCAAGCACAGCGGTAAGACGTTTCTTGTAGTTGGTCTCCAGGTTTGCACACATCTCAGGAGGGATTTTGGCCCGCTCCTCTTTACAGAAACTCTCTAAGTCCTTTATGTTTCTTGTCTGCGGCTTGGCAACTCGAAGCTTCAGCTCCCTCCACAGATTTTCGATAGGATTATGGTCTGGAGACTGGCTAGGCCATTCCATAACCTTAATGTACTTCTTCTTTAGCCACTCCTTTGTTGCCTTGACTGTATGTTTTGGGTCACTGTCATGCTGGAAGACCCATCCACGACCCATCTTCAGTGTTCTGGCTGAGGAAGGGAGGTTCTCGTCCAAAATTTTACAGTACATGGCCCCATCCATTGGCCCCTCAATGCGGTGTAGTTGTCCTGTACCTTTAGCTGAAAAACAGCCCCAAAGCGTAATGTTTCCACCTCTGTGCTTTACTGTAGAGATGGTGTGCTTTGGGTCATACTCAGTATTTCTCTTCCTCCAAACACGGCGGTTGGAGTTGATGCCAAAGAGCAAGATTTTGGTCTCATCTGACCACAGAATTTTCTCCCATGCCTTCTCTGAATCCTCTAGATGTTCACTGACAAACTTAAGATGGGCCTGTACATGTGCCTTCTCGAGCAGGGGGACCTTGTGGGCACTGCAAGACTTCAATCCATTACGGCGTAGTGTGTCACCAATGGTATTCTTGGTGGCTGTGGTCCCAGCTGCCTTCGGATCATTATCACGCTCCTCCCGAGTAGTTGTGGGCCGATCCCTCGCCTTTCTCATAATCCTCCTCACCCCATGAGGGAAGATCTTGCATGGAGCTCCAGATCGAGGGCGACGGATGATCATTTTATGTTCCTTCCATTTCTGAATAATCGTACCAACAGTTGTCACATTCTCACCAAGCTTCTTGCTGATTGTCTTGTAGCCCATTTCAGCCCAGTGCAGGTCTACAATCTTGTCCCTGACGTCCTTTGAGAGCTCTTTAGTCTTGCCCATGGTGATGGAGAGGTTGTAATGGAAGAAACTGATTCTGTGGACAGGTTTGCTTTATACACATAATGAGATGAGATCAGGTGTATCTGTAATTTATTTATTGCAATCTGTGTGCCACACTCAACCTGTGGGAGCCAGAATTCAGGCTGGGTTGTAGGGGATCAAATACTTATTTCACTCAATAAAATGCAAATTAATTTATAACTTTTATGTAGTGTTTTTTCTGGGTTTTTGGTTGATATTCTGTATCTCTTCATTAATATAAAACTACCGTAAAAATTAGAGACTTTTCATTTCTTTGTAAGTGGCCAAACTACTTTGACTTTATATATTAATTCAATTCAAGTTGCTTAACTTTTTGGTTTTAGAAAACATCTAAAAAACTTCTAGGAAATTTCTTTCATAGACTTAATAGAGTATGATTTTGTAAATGCTAAAACACATTTTTATATAAGATTTATTAGAGTTTGACCCTGTGATCGGAAGGTCGCCATTTCGAATCCCAGACGGTCAAGGTACTGGTGGTACTGGTGAGCAAGGTACCGTCCTCAAAAAGCTGCCCACTGCTCCTTCATGGATGGGTCAAATAAAGAGGTCACATTTCGTTGTGGTGCACTGTGTGCTGTGGTGTGTTCACAATGACAATCACTCAATTACGATGGTCACATATTTTTGTTCAGTGTAGACCAGCACTCACCACTCCAAAGGGCATCTCTTGGTGCAGGGGTTCTTGGGGCAGGTACTGCAGGGGCACGGACGGGGGCATGGCCGCGGGTGGGTGATGGGTAGGGGGATAGGAGAAGGTTCCCAGAGGATGCTGCTGCTGTTGTTGCTGCTGCTGCTCCCCTCTCAGCTCCACGTCGTTCTCCACCCGCTGCAGAGGCTGAGAGCAAACGGGAGGTCACACGAGGTAAATATCAGGCATTCTGACCAACACCGATATTAGGTAACTACAAGGTGTGCTACTGTGGCTCCACTGCCACTCTCTCTGTGCTTTTTTTAACGTTCCGCCGACAACAGTCTCTGATTGGCTATATGTCACGTGAGTAGTAGCCAATCAACTCTGAAGCGTTGCTGTCACTCACACCACACTCACACACGGGGCTGAGAAAGAAAGGGCATAATAATAAGAGAAACCGTCAAACAGAATCAGAAAAAAGTGAAAACAGGGAAATAAAAAGAGAGTTAAGAGATGGTTTGAAAAGCAACGAACAAAAAGGCAGACGTAAAAGAAGAAAATTTATATATATAAAAAAGAAGGACAGACAAAGAGAACTACACAGTTACAGAAAGAGATGGACAAATAGAGAGACAGAGATGGAGAGATTTAAGTGAGTGGTGATTTGTCATTGTGAACACACCACAGCACAGCACACAGTGCACCACAACGAAATGTGACCTCTGCATTTAACCCATCCCTGAAGGAACAGTGGGCAGCTAACAAGTACCCGGGGAGCAGTGCTGGGGGACGGTACCTTGCTCATGAGTACCAGAGATGGAGAGATTAGGAGGTAGGAAAGGAGGAAGGGAGAGGGGCGGACATAGAGAAAGAGGCGGCAAGATAGACAGACAGACAAAGATAGATTGTCAAAGAGAGAGAGAGGCGCAGATTGAAAGGGACAGATAAACGAAGAGAGAAACTGACAGTTACAGAAGAGACATGAGCATATAGAGAGACAGAGATGGATAGATTTTAAGATAGACCGAGAGAAAGAAAGATTAGGAGGGAGAGAGGTAGACATGGAGAAAGAGAGATAGTCAGATTAGATCGATTAAGAGAGAGAAATGGATAGATTAAGAAAGAGAGAGAGAAAGAGAGAGGAAGGGTTACAGGTGTGTGTCCTCACCATGCGCGGGTGCTGCGGGTGCTGCAGAGGGACGAACTGCGCCAGTGGAGCCAGTGGGGGCGGCTGGTGCTGCGGCACGGCGGGACTCGGGTGCAGGATGAAGTGCTCGCTAGAGATCAGTGGCTGGTAGGTCTGGTACGACACAGGCAAGTGCTGCATGGTACACGCCTGGATGATCTGTCCCACCAAAGAAGAGAAAAACGAGAGAAAAATCTAAAATGATCTTTCACAACTTGCATACAGGCCATCAAAACAACTTCAGAGAGTTAATACCACTGACGGTGGGAGGGAAGAAGATTCATCGTCCGCCACATTAAGAGATTTTAGCGCAATTTTAAGAAGGAAAAGCAGACAAGCACTACAAACACGCTAATTAAGGGTCGACCGATTATCCGCCGGCCGATATTAGACATTTTGCTGATTACTGTTTAGTTTCGACCCTCACCGATATGAAGTAATTACAAGGTGCGTTACTGTGGCTCCACTGCCGTCTCTTCTCTCTGTGCCGTTTGCTCTCGACTCGCTGCTTCATTTAATGTCCCGCTCACAATAGTCACTGATTGGCTATATGTCACAACTAAATAAAACACACTGAGCAGCTTTGATTTCTTGACCAAAACCCGCTGCTGCTGCTGCTGCTGCTGAATTTGGAATACAAAAACATTTTAGAAAAAGTTTAGAATTTAAGTTGCACAGTTTGATAATGTTACTAAAATGTTTATTTAATATTACCCTTAAAATTCAAAATGTTGACAAAGAATTTGTTGGGTTTTTTTTTTTTTTGCTTAATGTTATTTCCCCCCAAATAACAGCCCGAAAAACCTCATCAAAAACTATATAATAATATTACTAGGGGTGTGACACGCTGCTAACAAGACGAGACACGAGAGTCAGGTTCGCAATAATGAAAGAGGAAACTTCAATGATGAAACATATGACTGGAAGATGGCCTCTTATTTGACAAAGACATAAAAAGTTATTTAAAAATCTACAGTATTTAGAAACTCAACTGACTGGACTCTCTTGTATGTTTCCTCATCCATGTCTTCACACCATTACTGTGTATCGGCTTCTACCTTTTAATGTAAGTTTAAATAATCTAACCTATTATAACAACATAATCCTTGCAAAATGAAAAGATTTAGGGAACATTAACAGATACGATTAGACTAGGATACTGGCTCAGAAAATGTTCAGATAACTGACAACTTGTCTTTTTGTTGCTTCTTTTGGCATCATATCGAAAAATTGTGCGTTGCTTTTCAGTATATGAACTTGGAACCGCATTAGCGACCTGAACAGAGACTACATCAGTCTTCTCCAGGTCTGTGATTGGCTGGTTAGAGTTGCACATGTACAGATGCTCAGAATTTTGGCAGAATTGGGAGATCTCATCACACCCCTTGACACTACTCATTTTCATATGCTAAATTTCATTTCCCCAGCTGAAATCCCAGATATTTTATTAAATACTAAGGGTCAAACGAAGTGGGGTTTTTTTCGGACCGATACAGATTAATTCTAATCAAGCAGACCGATAACCAATATTCTGAACCGACATATATGCTATATAAATGGAAATCTGTTGTTGCACAAAACTTAATTTAAATGCCATTTAGCAAAACTTCAGAGTATTTTTTATCACCTTGTTCTTAATGCGAAAAGCAGACGTTTTTAGAAAGTTAAACAGATAAACAAACAAGCACTTGAATAACTGAATAAAATAGCTAAATAGTTAATTAAATGAATCAGTTAAATAAACAAATAAATAAAATAGTTTTTAAAAAATCAAAAATTGAGAAATCGAACTGACCAATAACAGTTCCATTTTATCGGCGCCGGGTTGCGGTGCAGACAAAATGTGACTGCACGGCAAAACCAGTCGCTTGTCACAAATTTTCAAAATTGAGTTATGTTTTTATGAAGGGGCATAAATCGACCTTCAAAACGATACCTATATCGAATGACATATGACTGAGATATCAACATTCAAAGGAGTCGGGTTTCTCCTGTCACGCCAAGTGAGAAACGGAGAAATCTGCCTTTGAAGTTGACTATCGCCGTAGCACTCACAGACGCTTGGTGCGGTCGCGGCTACGTTTGCATTTACGGTAGCCTACGCTGCATTCACAGCCACACGGATAGCCTACCTGCGTTAGGTTAACTGAACTCGGGAGATGGAGACGGATTCCGGAGAAATATCTTCACTAGTCAATGAGTGGATTTACCGTAAATATTGCAGTAGAGCGGGCAAAACAGAAACTTTTAACATTCTGCTGGAATTGAATTCCTCACCTCAAGAAAGTCACGTTTTTAGGATGGAAAGGGTAAGTTTTTCAGCCAAATTTATTCACAACAGTACAGTATAGACCTTCCACTGTTTCAAAACACTAAAAACCAAAAATCCAAAAATTTACCCCACACAACATAAACGGTCGTTTTTCTCAGAAACCTCCGTTGCGACAAGCGTCTGGTTTTGCCGTGGAGAGTCACAAATGAGACGTAGCAGATTTTTTATTCATTAGTTTGATTGACATATCGGTTCAAACAGACTTCGATAACCATTAAATAACACTCAAAATCAGCCCCAATAATAGCCAGGCCAACAATCGGCCAACCCCTATTTAGTAAGCAATACAATTAGCCTTTTTTGCTGCTTGTCTGCCAAAAGTTTACATTCCTGGAATTTTTGTATCGATTGTGTCAAATGCAAACACACAAATACAAAACGTAGCTACGACACAACACCACGGGTGTAATGACGAAAGCAGATTATTTCCTAAACAGGTTAGTCTGCAGGGCTACAAATACGCACAGCTGCAGTAATAACGACTTGGACAATAAGAAACATGTTCAACCGATGCGCTGACATTGCTAATAAATTAACGCTAACTATTTATTTTAAATCGCCCTTATTAGCAATGTTAGCGTGAACTATTTCTTCCGGGTCAAACCGTTTTTTTTTTTGTTTGTTTGTTTTTTTTTAAAAGGGGCGCTCCGGTCGCTAGCCGACTTGGCCACCTTTGAGCGGAGCGTCCCCTTGAAACGTAGTGGGAAGCTGGAGCGGCGGACAAGGACGCGCGCTACACAAAACAAAACCAAAAAATACGCCACTGACAGTTTTCCGGCTCTTCCTTTTCAAACTCACAGGAGGAGGAAGGCAGCAGAGCAGAGATAGCTGTCCGCTGAACATTACCGAGCATGCTGGCAGCTGCTGGGCGTTGCAGGCCGGGATTGGCTGCCCCGCGTGCAGCGGGAAACCGTGGGTCGTCACCGTGGTAACAGTGTAAGAGATCGGGACCGATCCTTGATGCATCTGGAGGAGGAGGAGGAGGAGGAAGAGGGATGAACAAGATCAAGATTTGGAATGTGACTGGAATATTCTGACTCACCCAATGCACACACACTTGACTCTTGCAAATAGTACACAACAAAATAAATCACGACACAACTTTTGTTTCGAAACATTTTTAACTTGAGAAAACTGTCCATACTGTGGCTTTCAAGCCCAAGTCACAAACTTTTTAGCATTTTAATCTTTAATAACTAATATAAAAAATCTAGGAGAACTGTCGTGATGTGTTCAAGTTACGATACACAATAACTTCTCACCACAACCTTTGGCCCGATGCTCGGTCTGATCTAGTCAGTTCAGCTCCAGGATGATTTTTCAGCTTCAGGACTGAGCTTTCAGCAAGTCATAGTTTATCAAGTCACAACTGGGAATAATGGAGGTGTGCAATATGACGGAATGTGTCAGATGATCATTTCATATTGTACTTAATCGTTAATTTGCAACACCAATATATTTTCCTCGTTTGGATGCCGGTTTGCAGTAGTCACCACAGCGCCACATGGATGCAGACGCAGAGATTACTATTGGGTCATATTCGTGCCTTAATTCTAAGAGCGCAGTGGAACTTTCTCAAGCAACATCTCATGTCTGTGCATGCTCAACGCTGCCTACACGCGCGCTTGAAACATTTTAAGCCCTCACACTCAGATGATCACTGGCTGAACCCACACCTGGACTCTATGGGGACAGCTGGGACTTTTTCGGACCCTATGGACTTGAACTGAATTCGAATTTAATACTGAATTGATTTTAGCTTAACGTTGCTGAGTGGATCTTGGCAAGCGGCCCCAGCAACGACTCGGGATTCGAAAGTGTCCCTCTGACTATTATTATATCTTCACGCCGTGAATAATATGTTCTATGAGTATTAAATCAGAGACTACATCACCTGGAACCAGCTGAACCGTTTTCTGACTATGGACTTGAATCCAATCCTAATTTAATACTGACCTAATATTTTAGTAAAGTCATAAAAGTTTCTGAGTGGATCATAAGCAGCTCCAGCAACAATTAATCTTAAACTAACGTTAACTTATGTATTAAATGTTTACACACCCCGGTTGCCCATAGGAGGATGGGGTCCCCTTCAGGTTCTTGCTTCCTCTCAAGGTTTCTTTCTGCTAGAGGGAGTTTTCCCTTGCCACTGTTGCCTCAGGCTTGCTTGTCAGGGGTTTGGTCCGGTTATATGTAAAGCGTTTTGGGACCATGTTGTTAAGAGCGGTATATAAATAAAATGCGATTGAACTGAAACTACGGAACACCACAGGTGCCACAATTCAACTTAAAGGCACCTTACTAGAGTGACGTAAAATTGCTGTAAAAGCGATGCTTTTACGGCGCTCTAATAATGTGCCTTTAAGGCGAAAAGAGCAGCGTTTGACCACAGGTCACTAGAGCGCTGCAAAAAGCAGAGGTTTCAATGGCATTAAAAAATGCAGGTATATTTAGAGCGTCACAAAAAAATGCTGTTTTTAACAAATAAAACGGCGGAAAAAACAAACATTTTACAGTCAACTGCGTAAAATATTGGCTAATTGTGGTACCTTTGCGTTTCATATGAGCGTGTGTGGAGTGTTTCTAGAAACAAGATTTTGCTTGAGAAAGTTCCCTGAATTTAAAGAAAATACACTATATTGTGTGATATATCATTAAATGGGGATGTGAAATATGAGATTTATTCTTATAACACAACTCTACAGGGGGCCTAGGTTGAGTTCACCTCCCCGAAAAGGATACAACCTCCCTTAAAAGACGTTTAAGGTGAGCTCTAAAAACCGGGTGGTGTACTTCTGTTGCAAGTTTTATTTTATTTTATTATCAGTACATTAAGTAAATTCCAGAAGGAAAATAATAACAGTATAATTATCAACATTGTCTGTTTATTTGCTCATTACATTCCATTTTCACCAACATCACTAATTAACACAAATCTGTTATTCATACGTGGAGTCACATGCCCTCGATTTTACTAGATTTCCATAGTAGCATGAGCTCCTCATGATTGAAAGTTCTTATTCAGAACTCTTTCAGTTCTGATACTGATACAGCTTCTTGGGCTTTGGGTATTGGCCAATCCCGAATACCAACCCGAAACCAGTTTTTAATTAATAAGTTGTGTATTAAAGAAATACCTGACTTAAATACTGTTTTCCGAACTAAAACAACGTAATTACACACTCATATGTATATGATATATTATTTATTATTAAAATAACATCTAAAAAATTATTTGTTTAAACAAAGTTCTGTCATTTTGTGACAGTCCCTAATCCTGCGTCCTAAAACCATCAGGAACACAGAGATTGCGAGCGAGAGCTGGTGTTGTTAAGGAAATTAAACAGTATAATCACGTGTCACATGTGTGTGTTGCTTGTTCTGCTCATTGTCACATTAATATGTAGGAATTAGTGTTAATGTCGAACAATAAGCCAGCTTTACCGCAGTGCCATTTCAAACGCATAACCAACTGTCAGTGCACGCATACGCAAACAGAGGAAAAACCTACAATTTAATACGTCGGCTATGTTGAGCGGCCCAATGCCACCGATACTCGATCCAGTAGTCATCGGGCCGATATCCAATCCACGTTATCGAATCGGTGCATCCCTAGTTAGAACGTCAAAACTGAAATGAGACTTCCTGCTCATAAATTGTGTATCACAGCAACCCTGCTGTTGTCCTGTCACGAATCTCGAAATTCGAATCCAGGTCACCATCATGCCCCACTCAGACCACTGCACACCATCTGTACATTTTAGGTGTTTAGAATTTACATTCCTATTTTATTTACAAATGTGCATCGTTGTACTCTTTACAGCTGGTGCCATGAGATTTTTTTATTTCTATAACTTGCACCTTGTGTTAATGTTCGCTTTTCCTAGTGGGAGACTGTAAGAACACCCCTTATCATCAAGACCACGGGAAGCAGCTAGGGTTGAGATCATCAAAGTTTCAACCGCTTCTTTTCTTTCCTAATTGGCAATAACTTATTCTTGGATTCTTTTGATCCCCATATAGTAGTCAAGTCCCGTACAACCACTGGATAAATGCCTGGTGTTATCTGTACTCTGGTTTTCCATTCTCAGCTGTGCTCTGTGAATAAACCTTTCTTTACAAAGAACAAAACTCCTGAATGCATTAAAACTGGTCCATGTTTCAGTATGATAACTTCTTACACCTGGTATTAGATCATTAGGGTTGTTTTTTGGCCTCCACAAGGGATTTTTTTTTGTCCTTAATTAATAAGTTGTGTATTAAAGAAATACCTGACTTAAATACTATTTTCCTAACTAAAACAATGTAATTACACACCCATATGTATATGATATATTATTTATTATTAAAATAACATCTAAAAAATTATTTGTTTAAACATAGTTCTGTAATTTTGTAACGGCCACTAATCCTGCATCCTAAAACCATCAGGAACACAGAGATTGCGAGCGAGAGCTGGTGTTGTTAAGGAAATTAAACAGTATAATCACATGATCTGCTTTTGGGGTTGTTGTGTGTTGCATGAGACATTGGGATCGATTAGTACACCGTGGAAAAGTAGTCAATTCTCAATACAATTTTTGATACCACTGCAAAAAATTAAGAGCTAACATTTGTAAAAGAATGATTAGAATACAAACCAAAGCAATAACAACAGTGACAACACTATTTGTCTAATGCAGTGCAGAAAATACAGCAATAATAACCATATTACTGTAATATAGCAGTACCTGGAGGCGTAGACACCTTTTTGGTATCAATGCTGTTGTAAATGAGCATGATTCGCTACTCAGACACTAATCAATCTTGCAATTTTGTATCGGATTAGAGGCTCATTCTCAACAGCACTGATACACCCAGAAACGAAGCCACACTAAAATTGTGTCAGATTAGATTGTGCTGTATCAGTACTACTGCAAATGAGAGTCTAATCTGATACAACGTCATATTTATTATTTGAGTATAGATTTTTTTAACAGCCCCATTAGCCGGTACCTGTTCATGAAGGTCGACCATGATGGAGCTCTGTTGGGGCGGGTGTGGCGCAGGGTGGAGCATGCGGGGCGGCGCGCCGGCGTGGCTGTACTGCCTGGAGTCCTCTAGAGGAGTGTGCTGATGGAGTTGATGCTGATGCTGCTGATGCTGCTGTTGCTGCGAGAAAACCGGGTGGTGGTGATGGTGATGGTGAAAGTTCTCATCCTGCCGCAGCGAAGTGTGCAAAACGGGTCTGTCGCGTTGGCCCCACTGCCGTCGCCCTGGAGGACTGCAGAAACAAAACAAAAAAATACACTTAAATTCTGAAGAGCCCTGGAGATTGAATAAAGTTGGTACAACATGACGCTCAGTGGCCTGTAGGCTGAATCCCATTTCACCTTTTGGCCCTACCCCTCTGTTTTACATGTTCACATGAAGGGTGGGGTGTCCCATTTCTCATTTAGACGGAGGGATAAAGGGAAGGGGAAGGGCTAACTACCCCTTCAAACAGAGGAGTAGGACATATTTTCCAAAATGACCTGCAAAAATAATCGAACAACATGGCTCCGGATCGAAAGAGACATACAAATGTATGTAATTTCTCAGATTGTCTAGTTTGTCTTTGTTTTTCAGCCTCATCTCTAGTGTGGTGTCAGACACTATTATACATCTCCAGTTTTCTGCAGGCAAACGCAAAAAAATAACAGCCCAAGTGATGGAAATAGTAATCGCTAACAATGAAATGTTGAACATCCAGCAAAGACACGTCACGTCTGCCTATGTAAAATTCACTGGAGACTAATGATGACGTATCACGTTCTTGAAGGGGTGTTCCATTTCGTAAGGGTAGATTTCAACCTCTGCCTGTTGCCACTCAATAGCAAGGGTTATGACTAAAGGAAAAGGGCCAAGGGGCGGAATAGGATTCAGCCCACAGCACCACTGAGAGTGTAAACTGGGTGTGTGGAGTGCAACGGTTGCAAGGGGCGAGGCGTTTGTGTTACTGAACACCTCAAAAAAAGACGAAAAATCGGTTTTGAGCCCATTTAAGGACCGCTAACAAGGGGCTCATTCACCAACCGCTCTAAAGAATTTTTTTGTTTAAACCCACGCTGACATTTTATTGCATTCATGTTTGTGCCAAACATTGGGTCATTGAGTTTTCTTCCATGATATTGTTGTGTAATATTATACTATTAAAATGTATTAACAAATAAAGGTTTTAACTCACTCACAGGTATTTCTATCCCAACTGTATAGTTAAAGCAAACACAGCAAGCTAATGTTTTGTTCAAACATGCATGCAATAACATGTGCAGATTCTGTTAACACTTAGGAACAAATCTTAAATAAAAAAACACCTAGGGTTAG
Organism: Distichodus sexfasciatus; assembly: GCA_032718565.1. Taxonomy (NCBI): domain Eukaryota; kingdom Metazoa; phylum Chordata; class Actinopteri; order Characiformes; family Distichodontidae; genus Distichodus; species Distichodus sexfasciatus. The sequence continues at coordinate 173,958 of JAVGVS010000458.1, read as the reverse complement.
TGAATGTCAGAAACTAAACTAAAATTCCTTCCTAAGAACGATGAATGAGGTCCAATGCTTCCAAAAATAAAGTGACTGGAAGAATTGCCAGGCAAGAGTTCTGACCCATTTACGTGATTCTCAAAAACATAGGCCTCTCTCACCTCCAACACACCTGAAATCCACTTAATCTTTGGGGCTTTACCGCATTTTTCCACCAAACAAGAAATGTTATTTGAGTTGGACTCACCTTCTCCTGAGGTGCACAGGCGTGTTGCAGGGCTCCCCGAGGAACCTCCTCGGATTTAAGGGGGCTGTTGGCGGCCGCCTATTCACAGCTATTTCCCATGGTGGCATTTGTGACGTCGTGAAGAACGAGTCACAGCTGGGGGTGGGGGAGCGGTAGTGCGGGAGGCACTTGGGTCGGACCGCTTCAGATTGTCTTCTCTCTGGTCGATTACGCAAACAGAAACATACTGACGTTAAGAGGGGCGGTTCCAAGTGCATTTTTATTGTATTCTTTGGGAACATGTCTGATGACCAAATTAGTTGAGGTGTAACGATAAACTGACTTAATAATCAACAAACCCAGAACATAAACATAAACAATAAACAGACATCACATAAACTGTAACTTTATACTGACACTTAATATTGAACAGGACGTCTACTTTCATTAAAGGAGAAGATTGTTTTTCAGTACCAGTTTTTAGTGAGGAACAAAAATGTAAAATGATATTTCAGTTGAGGTTTGATATGACTGGAAGTTAAATCAGCATAAAATATTGTCTCGTATTAACTGCTGGTTCCTGAATTGTATTGAATTTAAATAGTACCAGAGCAGACTTTGTGTTATTGGCAGATGTCAAATCGGTGTCCACTGAATCGATGCAATACTGGTACGTGATGACACTTGTTATTTACAACCCTACTTACAAATAAACCAGAACAATTTGGTTGCCATCTCTAACAGATTCAAATGATAATATAGTTTAGAATATATAAAGTAGACACAGACCTCAATCTAAAATTACCTTAGAACCAAATGTCCAATTAAGTTCAAACAACAAATTCTATTGAAAATGGGGCTCTGATGTAGCTACAACTGCAAATCTCACTAAAAACTCACTACCATGGATGGTGTGGTAATGCGTCGTACAGATGAGCTTTCTTGGCCTGTGTCATTAGGAGAGATTATGTCCCTGAGAACAATACTAATATTTATCATCATTAAATCTGACAAAGCTGACGAATGGAATCAGATGCGATGAAGCACTGGAGAATACAAAAGCTAAATTACGATGCATGCAAATACACAGTGTCCATTTTAACATTGATTTTGGATCAATTTACACCATATAATGTCACAAGCAAAGGCTATACCTTATAGACTCATAACATTAATTCCAAGATCGTTATTACTTGCGAGCTGATTTTACATTTGAAACCAACTACATTCATTTCTCCACCTTAAGACTGTATCAAAATAAAAGTCCGAAATCATTTGTGGTCGCACATATTAAACAGCCTATTTTCGTTTTGTTGTTGGTTTTTAAACAGACAAGCCGAGACCCACGTTTTTCTTTTAAAAATAATGCTTTAAACATGTTTGTTTTAAAAATGAGAGACCCTGTATGTGAAACAAAGAGAAGCAGCTCAAACTTTAGCCGCCCGCGCCCGGCCATGTGCTCGAAGACAAAGCAAAAACAAAGAGTCGAGCTCGGAGCTGTGCCTCACACTCCCCCAAACACACACAACCAGCAAATAAACACGACTGTTCTCCCACATTAAGCACCTTCTAATACCTAAACATGCTCCTGCTTTACTCATTAACCCTCAAACTAGACCCAAACGATGTTCTTTTTCCCCTTAAAGCCCGACTTTTTAATGCAGATTATGAGGCGCTAAACTGCAAGCCAACACAAAGGCAACAACAGCGCGCACATGGCTACATCAAGTCGCACTTTTGTTCCCGCTTAGGCTTCAAACTTGTGACTTTAATCCCAAAAATAGGAAAACACAACTATTTCCACGTTTTAACACTTCCTAAAAGGCATCTGCGTGTAAAAGAAAAGCATCTTACCATTCATAAAGGTGGAGAATAAAATGTGTCCGCAATTTCAAAATTAACAATGTTCTAAGTGATAAACGGTTGGCACAAGGAAAAACAGCAAATGTAGGCCTTTTAGACAACAAAAAAAACAGCAAATGTATGACTTTTCAGACACTTTGGCCGTAGTTGTTTTTTGAGACTATGCAAACACGAACCTGCAAATCAAACAGGAAACGATGCGCCCTGACAAAGGTTGAGAAGGGAGCTGTAGCCTGTTTTGGCCGTGTTGCTTGTGTATCAAGATGTATTTTTGCAGATAGCTTGCCTCTAACACACTTTGCTGCGTTATACTGTGACGTTTCTACGTTACTAGCTTCACATCTAACGGAAAAGGCTGGTCCTTTTTGTAATTAATTTTCGAAAACAAACGGTGGCTAGCTAGTTAGCCGTTCAGCTAGGCTAACGGGGCTTACTAGTTTCCTCCCCCTTCGTAGACTCGGTGGGTTTCTAGCCGTAAAAAGGCACTCGATTTGCGGGTGATGTGCTGAAGTTTTGACCCATGAAGTGCTAATGATAGAGCTTCATTCGCGGGCTTCCAGAGTCTTCCGTCGTCCGTTTACTTTCTTTCGCGTCAGGCTGTGGGTCGCTGCAGGGGGCTGATCGTATCCAACACGGGTTTAAACATAGAAGAGGGAAGTCCATCTACTTTTTCCACCTTTTATCATTTATCCTAATTCAAATTCAGCAGTAAGGTTACTTTTTTGCAACGTTTACCGACGCGTAGATCAGCGCATGCTGTCATTCTGTTGTGGCTCCACTTACTCGACTTGTAAGGTTACGACTCCAGGGTGGTGTCTCAATCCGCGTACTAACACACTTCTGCCTAGGATGTCCAACGCTTCGCCGGAATTGTTTTTGTAGTTTTGCTTCTCAACGTAGTACTCTAGTGCGCGGTTTATGACGCAATCAACGTTTACTAAACACTTCTCCCAGTATCCAAATACGGACACTTTAGCTACTACAAGAGAGGTCAAACGCGACGCCGGGTGGGTTTTTTTTTTACGAACTATGTAGTGCTCTAGTACGTGGTGTGGGATGCACCCACTGATGGCCCCGCCTTCTCGTTCATAAACAGTGAGCAAAAAGTCTGACGTTTGTTTGTGTACATTTGGATGGAATTAATGCGATTAAAAACATCGCTGAATATCTTCTCTGGTTGAGCACCAGTATTAAAGCTGTTTTGATGTGTAATGACAATATCTGTGTTTTCAAGCAGGACATCCTCACGTCACATGTTTTCTGTTGCTAACGATTTGCTAACGGAAGTAATTATGCAGAACTACTCCAAGACCTCACCTCAGTGTTTCCTTTAAAGGCAAAGTCATTTTCTTACTCTGCTATCGCTGTTTTATGGACATACACACACTCCTTCTTCTTCTTCTTTCGGCTTTTCCCTTCAGGGGTCGCCACAGCGAATCATCTGTCTCCATTTAGTCCTATCTTCTGCATCTTCTACCCTCACTAACTTCATGTCCTATGGACATACACACACTGACACATATATTAAAACATCAAAACGATAAAAGAACACTTACGAAATTATGCAGTAAACAAAAAGTGTTCTGAAATATCAAACGTAATACTTTACATATTACTTTTTTGTTTACTACTTAATTCCATGTGCCCCCCATAATTTTGATGTCTCAATATAAATATAAAATTTAGAAGGGGGAAAAAAAAATACCTAGGTGTGTCCAAACTGTGTATTAATACTGTATACTCACTATGTATATTCATGTAACCCAAAATAAGAGCATAGAGGTATCAGAGAGGTAAGTCATGCTAGTAATACAATTTTTGCTCATTAGTTTAAAAAAAGAAGAAGCTCTTTTTAAACATTTTGCCAGCTCAGAATTTGGAGATCTACCACTCATAGTGTGCACAACAATACGAGAAGTATGTTTTTATCCAAACAAAATGGTTCAAATTTAATCTTGCTACATCATGCAAATGTTGGAGACTAACAACTGACAGGCCTTTAGCAAGATAAACATGTGAGACTGTCTAAAAATGATGATGTATGGAAATGTGAAGAATAATCAGTGGTGAATCTATTAATAATGTAGTATTACGTGAAGATAAAGTTTAGCATTGTTTTTGGAGTGAAAAACTACACTGTCAAAATGCAACTTAGTCAGCTGTCATTATAATACATAGAAAGTCAATTACACATCAAATAAATACGCCACTAATAAACCTTCATAAACCCATGAACATGATAACATCAAACTTACTGCAAGTAAAAAGTTGTTAAGACAGTTCTGTGTATTGTATGTTAACTGTTATTGCAGTAATGGCCCCTTCACAAAGGCTGCAATTATCACTTTCCACTTGGCAGTCTGCCTGATGCATCACGACCAGCCTTTCCCAGTTAAGGCCCAACTGAGTAAATTCTCTGAGGGATAACAGACATTTCACATGGTCTCTCAAATTTAGTCTGCACTCGTTTTCAAAAACTCGTGCTGACCTGCCAGCCCGTCACTGAAGAAGTGACAAGAAAATATAAATAAGTTGTCTAACTTAGTTGTTACTTCCGTAACTGCAATACATCCAACCACATTTGCTCAAATTCCAGCATATGCAATGCTCACCCTATTTTAGAATTAGTTCTAACTTGACAGTTCAGCCAAAGCATCACTTGTTTACTGTTTCTATGCCATGTAGCAGTAGATTTTAACAGAAATGACTGAAATAACTGTATCCTACTAAGCAAATATACATTTATACACATAATTAATATGTAATGATAATGAAAAACAATCACTTTGACCTGTTTTGCAAGTTTTAAGATGAGTTTTGTATCAAACGAGCAAAGTTTAGCTCCTTAATAGCCATAAGTAAATAGCTGATAACATTTACATAAACATTAATACAACTTGGTGTTGATATTATTTGCACATAACACATCATTCCTCACAGCATATAACAATAAAATCAAATCAACTTAGACTGTTCCTCTTTCTTGCCAATCGTATTTTTCCACATATTTCTTTTGCATCTTATCTCTTGATACTAATACATCTACCGAGTCAAGACAAAAGTGTAAGTCTATGTCAGAGTTCACGTACACCCAGCTTTTCACCTGCCTTAATTCCATACTAAGTTCAGCAAATGCGTTCAAATCTCGTTATAAATAAAGTCTAACCTCACATAACAGCCTTGTGCACGAAACATGTCGTGTCCCAGGTGAAATCTCAGTCCGAACAGAGTCAATCTGCTCCATCATCGGCAAATGCATGACATAAGCCAACCCCGTTACGTAATCCTTGCACCAACCAACACAACCTAATGCAAAACAGTTCAAAGCTCGTCAGACCTTTTTATTTCACGGATAACATTAAAGTGCACTTATGCAAACGTGAACAGCAATCAACATTATTTTCAAAGCCGAAATTAGGTGAAATACAACCCAGTTTAAGCAAAATCGTGCAATTTCCAAACATCCAGCGACATTACGTCATTTTTGAAATAGCAGGAAAACAAAAAATAGCTTCAATGATGTTTTGGACCTGCGTTTTCCATCATTTGCAACGTTCTCTCGACCAGCCTCACTGCAGAGAAGAAGCCGTAATGTAGTCCAGCATCCTGCGCATACACGAGCCAATACAAATAATTTGCAGCTATTTTAAAAATTATTATTATTATTAATCTGGGAAAATTTGCAGTAGGTGACAAGCCGGCTGCCTGTCGTCCTAGGCACTTCCAGTCGGATGTAAACATGACATAGCTCTTCTAAGCCAGAAGCAAAACAAGGAGGGGCGCAGAGGAGAAGGAGACACAACAGTAACGGCGCTTTAAAAGCTCGTCCTCGAAACCGGAGCGCGCAAAGAAAAGCGCAAAAAACGCGCCCGCGTAAGAAACGCGGCGCGTCGTTACCTGATTGCTAGTTTGCACGCATTTCAATCACTTGCGTTGAGGCTTTTCCCCTTCAAACCCATCACATCCCTCCCATTTTCGGTGCGGCATTCTCCTCTGCTCTTCCTCTTAGTGGAACAGTCCGCGGATTTCACCACTATGGCGCCGAAAAGGTGCAAGCGGTGGCGCAGAGAAAAGGAGCAAGGCAAAAAGAAAGGCGTGTGCATGACATTTGTGGCACTGTCGATACAGTACGGTAGTCCAGGGCTTCTTTAAAGATGAGACCCGTCTTTAAAAAGAGAGGTCACCCTTTGAGCATTTGCGCCATTTTCGCACAGACCCCCTGTATGGCGCAGCGCATCAGGCGCGCTCCATTACCGAGCACGTTACCGTATTTATCCTACAAATTTTTCCTCCCAGAAAAAATCTCCCTCAATGTCATAGCTCGGTGGACAAGATCATAGAATATGGGCTGATCACAGATCAGTTCAAGATGTACCAAGACAAATTAGACCGCAATTTAACTCGAGGCGTTCCAAGTCTTGTCGTTATTTTATAGCAGCCCTGGATGCTTTTTGTTATTTATTTCAGATGTTAGATGATAGGTCTTTATTCGCAAGGCCCAATTTAGCTTCCTCAAGTCTAACCTTAGGCTTAAGAGCAAGTAACAGTCAATCGATCTGATTACTAGTTCATTCAGGGCATTAACTTGGTTATTAGGTTTGTAAGTTGATGTTAAAGGGATAGTCACCCTTAAAAGCAAATATTTCCACATTCTTACCTTCTTGGAGATGCCTGGAGACACAACTGTAGAGCAAACTCGCCTTTGTTGGTTTAGAGCAGGGGTGGGCAATTCCAGTCCTGGAAGGGCAGTGTCCTGCAGCTTTTCCATTTTACCTGATATCTTCTGGTGCTTATCTACCTCAGACCAGGTGTTAATGTTCTAAAGTCAATTATGATGGAAAACCTCCAGGACACGGGCCCTCCAGGACCGGAATTTCCCACCCCTGGTTTAGAGAATGCTAGTGAAAAGCTAGTAAGCAATTTAAATACACATTAATTCATGTAACAATAATACTCATCAAAAGTATTATAAATAAGTTTTCCCATAATCATTTAACTGACTTTTTAACATTTACTTACCATCTCTAGAGAAAAAGAAGATGCTAAGGCAGGTTTTGACTAATCAGAAAATTTCTACAAACATGAAAATATGGTTAAATGTGGCCAAACTATACCTTTAATACATCGGGAAAGCCTTGTTTGTTTGGCCTAAGCCTAAGTGGTAAATTGAGTGTACTGTATATGTATTGTATTTATGTACTGTATATTGAATGAATAGTGTGGCATCATACTTGCAAAATATGCTTTAAGTAGTTTCACAAAGCCTTTATTATAGCTAAATTGTCTCCATCTACTGGCGGTGCGATGAAAATTTGCTGGAGGCTATGAAGCAGCCTAGAAAGTCAAGACAAGACAAGACAAAATAAGTTCTAAATTATACATGAAGATATGATTTGAAATTTTCTATAGTTTTAATTTTATTTGTGCTTGAGTTTGTGCCAAATTTGGTCATTTTGTAGGTTTATGATACCATTACCATTGTCAGATATAATTTAGCATTAAAATTTTAAAAGTTTCAGAGAATGTTCATTGAAGCTAAAATATGAAATACAATACATTTAAACTTTTCATTACTTAACGCTATACAACATTAAACATTATAACATTATATATAACATTATATTCTCAGCAGAAAATATAATCATCTCCCTAAAGCATAACATTGTTTAATAGTGTAGGTAACAATGCTGTTCTTAACACTGTGAATGTAATGATAAAAAAAAACTTTACAGTTTTCCAACCTTATGGTTATGGATTTAATTTCACAAAAATGTCAAATTGCATGCTGTCAAGCAAGAAACATTGGCTTCAGTGCAAGGCATCCTTTTACCCTTTACTGAAACATAGCAAACAAATAAAACAAGAACTGAATTGCCGCTCTCTGGTCGCCTGGGTCTTCCCCTGGATTGGGTGGGGGTGGCCTTTGTCAGTTGGGCCCCCTCTGATCTTCTGGTGGTGTCCCGGCGGTTGGTGGGCTGGGTTGCTGCGGTGGGCTCCGGTCCGTCCCGCCGGGGGGTGGGTCCGGGGGGGCCTTGGCGGCGTTCCGCTGGTGCGACTGGCCCGGGGGCTGTGGGCGGGACAGGGCTCCGCCCGCCCTGCCCACTGCGCGGGCCTCACGTGGCCGGAGCCATGGGTCCCCTGGCTGCTGACTTCCCCTGGGTTGAGGCTTCCTTAGAGGCGTCTTGACCTTGGGCCCCTCTTTGTGGGGACCGGGGGCCTCGACTGCAGTCCTCCCTGCCCCTTGCCTGGGTTGGGGTTGGGGCGCTGTGTCCCCTGACGACGTCATCCTTTACCACTTCAACCTCTAACACTACCTCAAACCAGCTTACGTCCTGAAACACAAATATATACATAGCCATGTAAAATGGGTGTGGGTTTCGTATGTATGTGTATATATATTTCTATTTATACTCTTACTATTATTATTATATACTTATTGTGTGTGTGTGGTCTCATTATTTGTTTTTACTTTTTCTGTTGCATTCTGTTGATATTGGCGTTTTGTTAACCCTTCGTTTTCTCCGTCTTCTGTTTCTTCTTATTATTGTTATCATTATTTTTTTTTTCCTTCTCTCTTGTATTCTTTCTTTTTGTTTATTTTGTTTTTGTTTGTTTTGGATTTCTGTGAGTCCCTCGTCAGTCCCCTTCTTTTTTCTAAAAGATACGTCAGGGTTGTATATTTAAATTTGCTCAGAAATTTGTTATTAAAAATAAAGTTGTCCTCGAAGAGAAATTGGTGGCCGAGTTAAAAAAACAAACAAAAACAAGAACTGAAGAACTTCTTCTGTGGCTAAGCAAAAACAAACAAGTAAAAACAACCAAACAAACAACACACGCAACATAGGTAACGCAAGTGTCACGTTGGGGAGTAGCCGACATGACATGTGGCGGAATCGCGGTGCAGGACATTTGTTGCAAATAATAAAACACAGAACAAAAACCGCTTTGAGGGCCTAGCAAAAACCAAACAATCAAACCAGACACCTAAGCACAGGCAAACATATAAGCGCTGGGGCTACAAGCAGTTAAAGAACACAGAGACAACACACCGACATCAGGAGGGTAATGTGAGTGGACCAACAGAAAACAATGGGAAAGACTGAAGCAAATGCTCATGTACACAAACAAGGGGGCTGGACAATAGGACAAAGGGGAACCAATGGGACCAGCGATCACCAAAACCAACCAATCAAGGACAGCAATGGGAAGGAAGTTGTGACTACTAAAGAGCCTTACACAGTGATCATCCAATCAGACACAATGGGAAGGTGGGACATAGACTGATGACAGAAGACAGTACACACAACATGGCCCGAACAATACAGTCACAAAATGGCATTGCTTTTACAACATGGCTGAACAATACAAACCTAAAATGGAATGACACAGAACACATACAACACTAAACAGAAAACACACATCACGTATTTCCAGGGTGGGGGTCATGACAGAACCCTCTCATACCCTCACCGGAAACTATATCGATCTCGGGGGGCTGTAGCAGACCATGACACAGACAGGGGTCCTGTGTAATTTGGACCAGGGAACGGAACCAGGCCCGTGGCATGCGCAGGGGAGCTAAGAGACATATGTCTCCGTGTGTGGCGAACAAACACTGTCTGGGCTGACCATTCTGGGCGGCGGCGAACCGGAAACACAGTCTAGGCGGCCGAACGGAAACACAGTCTTGGCGTGAACAGGGGTCCGTGCACGGCGGCTCGAACCACGGGGTCCGATGCACGGAGATAAGCAGGAGTCGTCCGGACCTTAAAGCTGGGGAGCAGGGGCGGCCCGACTGGGCCAGGCAAGGAGCAGGCGGCCCGACTGGAGCAGGCGACTGAACAGGCTGACGACTGAATGGCGGGCAGGAGTGGGGGCGGCCCGACTGGACTGCCGACGCAGAACGGGCGGCCGACTGGACTACCCGACAGACTGACTGGGGTGCTCAAAGCGGAGCCTCCTGATGCTGGGGAGGCCAGGCGGTCGCTCCTTGAATGCTGGGGCCGGGCGGTCTCGCTCAGATGCTGGGGCGCCGGGCGGTCTCCTGCAGTGCTGGGGCGCAGGCGGTCGCCTCGGGTGCTGAGAGCGCCGGGCGTGCCTCGGGTGCTGAAACTGAAGGCCACTTTCAGTGCTAAGGCGCGAAGCGTGATGCGCCTTCGGAGTGCTAGAAACGCTTGGCGGTCTCCAGTGCTGAGAGGCGCGGGCGGTCTCTGGTGCTGAGGCGCCCGGCGGTCTCCTCGGGTGCTGAGGCAGGCGTGCGCCTCAGGTACTGAAGGCGCCAGGCGTCGCCTCCGGGTGCTGAGCCGCGCCCGGGCGGTCGCGCCGGCGGGTGGGCGGCACGGCCTGGCGGCCGCCGAGAAGCGAGCACGGGCGAGCTGCGCTGAGCGAGCACCAGACCAGCGGCCTTTCGAGGTGAGCACGAATAGCGGCTTCAGAACAGAGCCTGGGCCAATGACCACCGAGAGCAAACCTGGGCCAAGCAGAGAACAGGCACGGGCCAAGCTGACGCTTCAGAACAGGCACGGGCCAGGCGGCCAGGAGCAGGCCTAATCTCGGTGGCCTCGAGGCGGCAGACACAGTCTCCGGTGGCCTCGAAATGGGCTCTGATCGGTGGCCTCGGTGACAGACCTGATCTCGGTGGCCTCGGTAACCCGATGCCACAATCTGAGGTGGCCTCGAAGTAACAGGCCTGATCTCCGGTAACTCGTTTGGCATCAGCCTTATCGGCAGACTGGCTCGGCGGAGGCGCCTCATCGGCAGAGGCGGGCTCGGAGGGCGCCTCGCCCAGACTGGCTGGAGGCGCCTCCTCGGCTTAGCGTGGCTCGGCGTGGCGCCCGCCTCACCGGCGCGTGGCACCGGCGTGGCGCCCCATCGGCAGACTGGCTCGCAGGGAGCGCCTCCTCGGCAGCGTGGCTCGGCGTGGGCGCCTCCTCGGCAGACTGGCTCAGCGTGGGCGACTCCTCGGCAGACTGGCTCAGAGGCGCCTCCTCGGCAGCGTGGCTCCGGCGTGGCGCCTCCCCGGCGCGTGGCACCGGCGTGGCGCCTCCTCGGCAAGTATTTCGGCGTGGCGCCACCGGCTGCGTGGCTCGGCGCCTCCCCGGCTTAGCGTGGCTCGGCGTGGCGCCTCCCCACCGGCAGCAGGGCTGGCGTGGCGCCTCCTGGTAGCAGGGCTCGGCGTGGCGCCTCCTCGGCAACAGAGGCTGTGCGTGCAGCCACCGGCAGCAGGAGCACCGGCGTGGCGCCTCCTCGGCAGCAGGAGCTCGGCGTGGCGCCTCTTGGCTGGCGGGCACCGGCGTGGCGCCTCTTGGCCGCTGGGGCTGGCGTGGCGCCTGCCGGCTGCAGGGCTGGCGTGATGGGTGCGTTCACCTGGAACCAGCTTGGTTGCAGGCGGGAACCTGACGGGCAGAGGGGCTGCTGGGCACCTCCGCGCTTGCAGTGGCGCCTCGGCGTGGGCCTGGGCTGCGTGGGTGCCTGGCATGAGCACGGGTAACAGGCGCCTCGGCGCTGGCAGTGGGCCGTGGCACCTCCAGTGGACTGCAAGGCCTCCTCTGACATGGACTCCTGCTGGTTGGACTCCTTTAGGACAGTCAGGGCCAGCAGTGTCATGGGCGGTCCGGAGTTCATCCGGGGGTCAGCGGGTCTGGGACAGCATGATGAGAACAACCTGGAGCCCAGACAGTGTGGCAGGACTGGTGAGAACCTGGGTCAGTGAGGGCGTATAGGTCAGAGTGTGGAACAGTGGGTGTGGGCGTGGCAGGTTGATTTGAGTGAAGAGCCAATGGAAACTGGGGGAGGAAAGCGCTGTGGTGGGGAAAGTCAGGGCACAGTGGTGAGTCAGAGGCCGGAGCCAGGCGTCAAAGTGGGCGGAGTCAGGGGCGGAGCCAGGAGTCAAGTGGGCGGAGTCAGAGGCAGGCAGGAGTCAGAATGGTAGTCAGGGGTGGAGCCAAGGTCAGTGAGGCGAGTCGGCGACGTCACGGAGAAGCCTGGGAGGTCTGAGGAGGAGGCGAGAGAATCGCCCAGATGAGACCCCCATGGATTGGTCTGCATAGTTAGGCCTTCCTTCTTGCTTCCTCCTCTTCCCCGTGGTCAGATTCAGCGGCAATGAGGCCTTCCTAAATGCGCCCAGGGTGAGTATCCCCCAAACTCGATTAGGGGCCTGCGTGACCTCTGGATTGGGTTGGTCCCATCTGTCACGTTGAGGTGTAAAGCGAGTCACATTACTGGACATTTATTTGCAAATAATAAAACACAAAAAGAAATTCTTAAAAAACGGCTTACAGAGAGCCTAGCAAAACCAAACAATCAAACAGCCCCTTTGGCAGGCAAACATAAGCTGGCACAAGGGCTACAAGCGGATAAGGGCTTACAGAGGAACAACACACCGACATGGGAAATTGTGTGAGGTGGACCAACAGAAAACAATAGGAAAGACACAGGCAAAATGCTCATACACACAAACAGGGCTGGACCAATGAGACAAAAGGGAACCAATGGAACAACGATCTCACTTTCAACAATCCAAGGATAACCAATGGGAAGGAAGAGATTAATGACTACAAAGAACTAACACACAGTGATCATCAATCAGACACAATAGGAAGGTGGGACACTAGACTGAGTGACAGAAGACATTACAACATGGCGAACAATGCAATTTCTGAGGCGGCGGCTAGCACACACACAACATGGCCGAACAATATAAACACAAATAAGGCCGACACAGAACACGCCTGTACTAAAACAAAAACACACATCCCACAATGTTCCCAAGTCCAGGGGTGTGACACAGAGCAGTATCCTCCTTTCCAGCTGAATCATATCAAAAGATCATGCTTTCATTCATTTCTGAACCAAGCCACTCAGAGAGTGATCCGGGGCAGCGGAGGCGCTGCTGCATCTCTCTCACTTCCTGCAGGACACCTCCAAGAGATGTAAGACCAGGGCAATCAGGGTTTTAAAAGTCTCATCTCACCCAGGAAACAGACTTTTTCATCTTCTGCCATCAGGCAGAAGGTTCCGCACCATCATGGCCAAAACAGAGAGACTCAGGAGGAGTTTCTATCCTCAAGCCATCCTCCGTTTCATCAACTCCAGGACATGCCTTTCCTAGGTCTCAGTTCATATGCTTTCTTCTTCATACCTCACCATTGCAATAACTTATACTGTACATGTCCATGCTATTACATGCTGCTATTACATACCTCATATACGTTTATTCACGATAACTATATATCAATTAGTCCATGTTATTATATGCTGCTATTACATACCTCTTATTGTTACGATAACTTATACTGGTTGCCACTTCATTGTCACATGCTCTACTCTGCTATGTACAATGCTGCAGCTGCACTTGGCACTTTTAAAAATCATCTCTTTTTTATGTCACTGCCTAGCACATTTACAATTTTTAGTGTTTGTTGTCAGTTTGTTCTTTATATTTATATGTTCCTTATTGTATAATATATAGTTTATTTTGTCCTGTTACACAAGCTTTCGTATTTAAGTTAGTATTTATGTTTGCTTGGATTTTGTGTTAGTCTCTATCTTCCTTGTCCTGTGCACAGTTAAAAGCCGGATCAAGGGATACATTTCACTGCTTGTTGTACTGTATATAACACTTGCATTGACAAATAAAAATCTTGAATCTTGAATCTTAGAGGCCAGATCCCAACTGGGGCTCTTGGGACCTACCTGGGAACTTACAGGCATAAGCGGGGAAGCAACCCTGGGCAAGCGCCCAGCACCTGAGCACACACCTGATCACACACACACATTCGCCCATACAGGGAGCCCAGTCATTCGCCAATTGACCTATATTGCATGCTCTTTGGACTGTGGGAGGAAACCGGACATCCGGAGAAAACCCACGCAAACCTGCAGAGAGCATGCAAACTCCACACCAGGCCCTATGGCGTCCCATAGTTAGAATCCAGGGTGATCATATCACGATTTTTTCATTTGACCATCTAACATATTGACCTATTGATTTCTGTGTAATATGTAAGATTAATAGTTGTTGTTTTTCAGAAAAAAGCTCTCAATGCATCAACTATAAAATTAAAACTACTTAACACTTGTCATCTGTTTTACTCCTGTCACCGCGCGTAACATGAAGGGTAGGAACAATAACATGGACAGACCCCACTGTTGTATACTATGGGGCAGTTGGTAGGATAATGATTAGGGTGTTCACCCTGTGATCGGAAGGTCGCCGGTTGAACTCAGGACGGTAAAGTGCCACTGAGCTACCATGAGCAAGAGTGCAATCCCCACACAGTCCCCTAGGCACTTTCCCAACTACCACTGCTCCTTTATGGATGGGTCAAATCTGAGAGTCACATTTCGTTGTGGTGCACTATCTGCTGTCCTGTTGTGTGTTCATAATGACAAATGATCACTCACTTTCACTATTTTTCATTTCATGACCTCAACTCATATTTTACCAAACTTTGTCATTTTGTAAATATATCTAACGCAAGAACTTAACCCAAATGCGCTACAGTTGACAAGCAATTAACCAACCATATGTGCAGACAAAAACATTGATGAAATATTGAATGAGAAACAAATTGCAACACTGCACCAAACTCCATAAGGATAATTTTAGCATGTAGAATTTAGAGTATATTTATCATGATGCTACACAAACTGCAACTTGTAACTTTGAGTATTAGTATTGTTATTGTTTTACTGACATTCTCTAGCCAAAAAGAAGAGCCATCAGGTATGTTTTGAACCCGTTAAAACATCGACATAAGGTTAAATAAGGTTAAACGTGGTCACACTATACCCTTGACTGTTTAGCCTTAAGGAGTGCTTCAGAGAGCCTGAGCAGTGTATCATTTTTAATTGATTTACACAAACACACATTCACCTTAAGAAGATTCATAAAACCCTCATTAGAGCTGAATTGTCTCCATCTACTGTGATGCAATGGAAATTTACTGGAGGCTATGAAGCAGCCTATTTCTGAAGAAAGTAGCATAAATTATGGAAAAAAGGCCTAGTGACACAAAAACAGGGTAAGTGCATCTCCAGAAGCTGTATTGTTAGAGCGTTTAAGCCTTATTAGTGCCTAGCATATATACCTGATGCAAATGGACAAATACTGGCTATGTAAGGTACATAAAGACAAAAAATCTTGTTCCAAATAAACTTCAAGTGTGAGTGTGAGTGTGAATGTTTAAACTATTTTATTTTATTTACTGTAATCATTTAAAAAAGAAATCCATAAAACTCTGTATAAACATCAGTTAGATGCTGTATGAAGCTAAGATACCCTTTAAAATCGTCATTGAGCGTTGCTTGTAATATTTTCTTTGGATTATTTATAAAGTTATCAAATAAAAGAAAATATAAACGTCTGTTGCTTTTCACACACACACGGTTGCGTATTACTATCTTTGTGAGGTCCTTCCATGGACTCCCATAATGACTAGATGTATAACACTAGACCCTCTGTAACCAAAAGCACATCTTTTACCTCTTTTAGTTTCTCAAATAAAACAAGCACATTTTCTATAGTAATTCTTCTTCATGGGGACCTCTCCAAATGTCCCCACAAAGCCAAAAAACAAATAAAAGTGATGTTAAGGGACAAAAAGGTTCATAAATACCCATCCACACACACACTACCTACTTTTTAATCAGAGTTCACTGAACTACTTGTTAGGATCTAAGAATGAAAAAGAAGAAGTGCTTTCTAACATTAATGTTTAATTCTGTGATTAATAGGGTTATTCTTTTAACGTTGTGTGCTGTCCCCTTGCTGCTATTTCAACTGGGAACATCTTCCGCAGATGGGCCTCCTGGCCTCAATGCCTTATCCACCTGCCCTATGCTTTATAGTTCTAGTATAAATTAGGTTTACTACAGTTACTTTGCCGCTGTGTCTTTTAGTAGAAGTGGTAAAAATGACTGACTATAAAAAACGTATGGCCAGGCTCATATGTCAGTCACATGTCTAAATTCATATTTGATATTTTTAGATGAAAAAAATGATATAACAATGTCCGCATTGGCGCGTCCTACGCTAGCAGTACCCATCTGATCTTGATTCTGACCTGGGGTATATGTTCTGTCCTCTGGGTTCACTTCCGGTTACGTTCCTTGTAATGTCGGCCGGTTAGCTTATGCATCTGTCTAGCTTTCTCTCACTTTAGGGTTCTCGATGTCTTCCTCTGTGTTCTCGCCGGGTAGAGTCACTCGTTTAGAGCACCCCACTATAGTTTGTGCGACCTCGCCGTGCCTCCTACCTAGTAGGTTGGGATGTGTTTAGACCCTCCTCGCTTATCATTCCGTTCAGCAGCTGCAGCTTGTTGCCTGAGTTAGGGGTGGGGCGCACTGATTTGCTTAATGTGTAGTCAGGAACACTTCTAAGCAGAGACCAGACATTGCCAGAGACAGGAGGTATCAAGACCAGAACACTGCCGAGACTTGAGGGTGCAAGACCAGGCATCAGGCGCATCTTGTCCTTGAGCAGGGCAGGCAGCTGCTGCGGCCCCCAAAGCACTAGATGGCAGACAGTATTTACTTTAAACTGATGACAAAAAACTGGTTGAGGGGCTGATGAATACAGCAGGGCCCCAACAGACCCTAGGATCGCCTCTGCCGGGCATCCCAACCTGCAAAAACTCATGGGGTTGGGGTTGGGGTGCCCAACGCAGTGATCCACACATACGCACGTTCTCTCACTCTCTCATTTAGATCAGGTGACTGATTTACCATCTTCAAGTCTTGATAACCTGCGCTACTGTCCGCGTTACGGGTTCTTGTTTGCTTGCTCTGGATTTCGGGGATATTTTATTCAATTTACGGGTGTCAGGGAGGCAGCTATCAATATGCAGGAAGACTCCCGGAACTTCGAGAACTTGGGATCCTACAAGACCTGAACCTGCAAGACACATAAAGCGAGACCAAGACCAAGACAGCTGGACTAGAGGCTAGAATCGACATCACATTACTCAGATCAACTAGCAGAAAAAGGCATTGCTGTAAGTGTCATTATAGTTAAAAGCAAATTCATGTTCTCAAAACTTTCTCATAGTGCTGTGGAAACATCATTACACACAAAACATTCTGTCTGAGTGCAGAACAGCTGTGTTCCAGGATAGAAAAGCCCTCAGCAGTGATCCCGGGCAAGCGGAGGCGCTGCTGTCAACTCTCACTTCCCTGCAGGACATTTACCCCAAAGATGTGAGACCAGGGCAATCAGGATTATAAAGGCTCATCTCACCCAGGAAACACTTTTTCATCTTCTGCAATCAGGCAGAAGGTTCCACTTTCATCATAGCCAAAACAGAGACTCAGGAGGTTTCTATCCTCCGAGCATCCGTTTTCTGAACAAGGACATGCCCTTTAAGATTCTGTTATACATACTATACCTTACCTCATATCATTACGATAACTTATACTGTAATTGTCCATGTTATTACATACTGCTAGCCCACTTCCTCATATTGCTCGATAACAACACTGCTGTAATTGTCCATGTTGGCCCATGCTGCTAGCCTTACCTCCATATTACTACGAATAACTATATATCTGACTGCTATATAAAACCCCTCAAATTGTGATAATCACTTATACTGGTTGCCACATTCGTTGTCCAATATCACATGCTCTCTCTGTCTGCTATGTAGGAAATGCTGCAGTTACACTTAGCACTAAAAATCCATCTCATTGCACCTGTTCTGTCTTAGCACAATTTGCAATCTCATGTTAAAGCTTTACTGCACGTAACTTTATATTGCACATGTAACTTTATGTTCCTTATTGTATAATATATAGTTTTATTTTTTTCGTCCTGTTACCCCAACCTCCGTATTTAAGTCAGTCTTATGTTTGTAAGCTTGTATTGTGTCCATTTTGTCTTTCCCTTGTGTATTACACAGTTAAAAGAGCGGATCAGGATACATTTCCTGCATATTATTACCTCTTTTAACACGCATTATTGATGACGGTCAAGAATCTTGAATCTTAGGTATTATTATTTTAAAATATATTGCTTGCCATATTCTCTCATTTAAAACCTCCCAGATTTGTCATAATTACGAGGCCTGATGGAAAATAATATTCTCAGTCCTCTCCTCGCCATTTTATCAGACCTGCGTCGAAAGAATGGGATGTACCAGAAGATGTTTATTAAGTCTCTTATACCGGGGACAGGAGCCTCGGGTAAGCTATGAATATGGCTATGCTGGCCAATCCTTAGTTTTGAATTTAAGAGAATGAGTCTCCAGATTAGCTTGCCTCCAACACCGTGCTTTCTGTAGATATGAAATACCTAATTTATTTGAATTATAACTATGCTATGAACTATGTTGTATCCCACTAATAGATAAGCTGGGTGTCCCCATTGCTTAATCTTTACACTTCGATATAACATGCTAAAATTACTTACCATATAGCATAAACAGATGCTTGTAACTTTAATGTATAGACAGGCGCTATATAAAATCAGCTGATGTTTATTATCAATAACGCCACTGTAATAATTAAACAGTACACCCACACAAACAAATACCAGATAGGTACACAAATACATCATATAACCATATATATTCTTAACCATATATTTATCGTTCTTAACCATATATTTATATGTCGTGGCGAGCGTGGGAGAGAGAAGAATCGAGGCACAGCACCTGGCGATCATTTCATTGCTGACTTAAGCTATGATCACGATCGTATAGTGTGTGTGGACTGTGAAACTTCTTGGCAGTGTCCGTTGGGAAAATGTATACAATGTAACGTTTTTAAAATAGAATAGGTCTCGAGAACTAGAGCAATACTGATTAGTCTTTTGTTTTCGCTGTTATTTCAACCGGTCGGCCCATAGCCTCCTCGTGTCGGTCACCCTCATTATCGTGCGTTGGTTATTTATCGGGGGTTTTGGTCACATTTGTTGGCTGCTCCAGGGTTTATAGCACTTGGAATTTCGTCTTGCCCATTCGGCGCAATCTCACGCTCTCACGCTCGAAAATCTCCGCCAAATCGACATTCTTCTGTGTTGTAATTTTTCACTCATGTGAACACACCCATAATCTCACGCCAAGGTTTTTGGAAAAGTTGGCAATCCCGCGTCTCCGTTTCACCTCGTGTTGTCTTAGAGCGTCAGGACACCGCTCTTTCGGTTTTCCCTCAAAGGTTTATCCCGTTAACTGTGTGCTAAGACTGGGAGCATGAGCCTCATCTTTCAGTTGTTACTTTTGTGTCCTGTTTTCTCCCGGCCGTTTGATCCTGCCTTTTGTTCCCCTGCTTCTTCCTACAATAAACTCTTTTGTTCCTCATTTAAGTGCGTCCTCACCTCCGTTAACTGCCATCTAAAATACCCACATTTACCATTTTGGATAAGTAGTTAGGTTTTGTAGATCATATTAGAAACCAAAGTCTGAATTAGAATAAAATTTTATTCTTCTTCTATCTAGGATTCGCCCTTTTCACCATGACGACAAATGTCAAACTCCACAACCCAAAATGTTGATATATAGTCTGTAAAGATCTTTAATGAGGGCACAAGTCTCTCAACCTGCAAAAATCCTCAAAAGCTCACAATGTAATTTTTCAGGGTCTTGTTGATTAGGCGAAGCTTTACCGTCGCAATCGTCCTTCTACATCTAAACACCATCACATTAAATTTTGGCATTTAGAGTAGTGGCAACACCTGGATGTAGCAAGCTGACCTGTTACTAACCATAAAAAACCAACACGTTTCTAAATTACCAAGTCTTTCTTATCAGATTGGTGGAGGTTTTTATAGCCTGTATTCAGAAAGTACACACGAGGGACTCCGATCCTGTACGTCCTGACAACAAATGTGTTGTAGTTAATGCATATTTATAAAAATAAAAGAATACCAATAACAAATATCTTATTATTTTTCTTTTAAATAAGTATTAGATCAAGAATGTAATCTCTCCATGGAGTTAAATAACTCGTGTTTCATTTGCAGTGAGGAAGCATCCTATAATAAGTCATAAACCAAAGTCTAAGGGGATAAGATCAGAATCTTATGAAATATTACACTGGAGTACAGCTTCAGACTGCAATTTACAGTAAGCTGTTTTAACTGCACCACCGTTTAGTCTTTCCACGCCCTACCTATGACTAATTTTTCCAAGGTGTTGACTTGAGTGTTTCCATGAAAATAACATGGAAATATAACTTGTTCCATAACAGTCAAAAACATAGAAACATATAAACATTTAGAGATTTAGACCTGTCTTGCTTAGTTTAATTAGCAAACACTTTCAAAATTCGTTAAGATCACAACGAATTTAATTAATAGGTAGTAGCACATTGGACACGGAATAATCAGCCTAATAACTGAAACACAATTTTTATTCTGGGGATATGATACCGATTGGACATAGAGGAATATGGTAAATAAGACGTGGTCAGGTTTTTTGTCTTTTTTTTTTTGATAAACTAATCGGGAGAGACCGTTGACAGGCTGTTTTTGTTGTATTTTAATTTTATTATCTCTCTCTCTCTCAATTATATATTAATATTTACATATATATATATATATATATATATATATATATATATATATATATATATATATATATATATATAAAAATATTCTCCAGAGCATAATGAAAGGCAGTTTTTGAAGAGTATATATATATATATATATATATATATATAAAAAAAATTGAGAGTTAGAACCTTATATTGTTAGATTGTTAGATAGGGTAAGGTTATAAGGTTCTTTGGAGAACTGAATGCAAAAAAAGTAACACCTTATATTATTTTCCGTGTTTTGAAGAACGCTTTATCTTGAACTTTGACCTTAATGACTACTGACCCTATGCCTAACCAACTGATTTACTTGTGACTGTGTGTAAAAATTATTGTTGTGGTGCAATTTTTGATTGTAACAGATGATATCTGCCCCTGTCTAGTAGTTATTAATGTGCAGTTTATATAATGTAATTGATAACTTGACTCAGTTAAGTTTTACCAAACACTACATTTGAACAAATTGAACAAATTATTATATATTACTTTTAATAACTGGCTTCTAAATATACAAATACAATTTACGGTAAATTCTTCATGATCAGTTCATGATAAGTGATTCTGCAAAGAACCAATGGGTGAAAGGGCTCTTTGGTTCTTTGTAGAACCCAAGAAGGTTCCCCTTTTGCATCGCTGTGAAGAACCACTTTTGGTTCTATTATTTTTAAGAGTGTATGGTTCAAATGTCAGTGCACTATATACTGTGTTTTAGTTTGTCGTGAGATAATTCCATTGCAGCAGAACAAAATGCCTCAGCTCATTAGTGGATTTTTACCATTGTTTGGATTTAGCTGGATGGTTTTGCGCCTCATTTATCCCTCTTTAATTACAAAGCCTTAATTGGAACAGGGAGGAGGTGAACAGAGAAAAAAGGCTTATTATTGTTCCAGACTAAGGACTGGGAGGGTCGTCAACAATCCAAAAGCTGACACTAAACTCTCAGAACTCTTATCCAATTTAAATATTCTTTGAATCCAGAGCTTCCTACTCAGTTTCGAGATGCCATTCTCAAGCGCTGGAAAGAAACAAAGATTAAACAGAGATTGTTAGATGAGATGGAAAAGTGTCTCCACATATCTGTCTGACATCTGCTCTTCCTTCATCAAATCAGGTATGAATAAGATATCTTTAAGGATGAGTGTTTTGTTCTACCAGTTTTTATGGCAAGTTGAGAATTTATTTTTGACCAACAAGAGTAAAAATGACTTCATAGTAACTGGTTTGATTTCATTTATGTTATATAGATTAATAAAAACCTTAGAAATGCAAATTATATGTAATGTGTTCCTAAGAAAGTTAAGGCATTTAAATAGTATAATATTACGCCAATGTAGAATTGAAGAAAACTTGATGAACTAATGTTTTGTACAAACAGGCATGCAATAAAATGTGCTTGAGAGTGTTCTTTAGCATTTTTAGATTCTGTTCTTACCTAAATATTGATTAATGTCAATATCAGTGTCAAAATTTAGGAACAGTTGGTGGCTGAGGCCCATTCTTTTTGTAGAGACAGTGCATGCTCATTTTCCTTCTTTCCACTTAGATAAGGTCTGTGGGCATTCATCCCATCGAATGATGTTATCCCTTCTTTTTACGTCATTTGTCCTTTTTAGTGTTTTCGTCAATGGGATAATGTGAAACTGCTGTCATATTATTATTTGGGGATGAATATTTTCAACTGCTAGCTTTATTTCTCTTGATTACCTTTTTCAACACACTTTTGACTTATAATGCCATACCCAGTTTTTCAGCTACTTTAATTCATTTAACTTTTACACCTTTCACCACTAAATCCTTTTTGACTTTTTTCACCGCATAGCAATCCATATTTTCTCATGCCCTTCAAGTTGCTGCATATGAATTAAGACATCAACCTAAAGAGTTGTATTTATTGATTTTATCTGAGAGAGAGATAGCACCTTAGCTTAAAGTCTAAAACCTAAACATTGCCATAATAAAACTTTGTAGAATAGGTCAGGTGGTTCAAATGTGCATGTTATCCTTGTTTGTGTCATTAAGTTAGATAGAATTCCATCATAAAACCAATATGAACATTGGTTTTAGATGTTTAGAAGTTTCAAGAAGAAAAGAAGACTCTTCTTAATCTGGGTAATCCAATGAGAGAAAATGACTGGGATCTAAAATGGAGACTATTCTAGAATCTGGTTCAATTTTAATATCTTAAACCAGCACTCATTGTTCTCAATTGAATCTCGATAAAATGATAGTTCGATGGATGCTAAGTCCAATAACCACTTCAGACACATCCATATTGTTGCTTGGTCCCTCCTGAGTGTGTAGCCACCCTTCATAGTAATGATTCACATTTATGGCACGTTGATGGCAATCAACAGATCCGCACCAGTCAAAGGTCTTGTCTTCATCACAATCGCCTTCACTTGGGTAACAACACCCACAGGAATAGCATCAAGGACAAGGCCGTGGAGGGTAAGTAGCTACGTTTCTAGTTTTATGGAAAACAAATGTCAATTATCAAACAACTTTCCAAGTTATCCAGAGTTTTATAACTATTATTCATATTTTATTTTTTAAATGGACACTTTAACAGAACCTAATTTAATGTTATACTTTTATTTCTAAGTGGAGTGTTTGTTTTTATTTTTTGAGAAAACAAGCATAAATCAGTTCATGTTCACATTGAACAACTAACATCTTTGAAGGAGTTGGGAACCGAGGCAACTTCAACACCAACTTTTACATTCTTGATTTAACAGTGAGAATTTGTCCAAATTGACAAAAATAAATGTAGAAGGAGTTTGAGTTTACTGAGCACCGTAGACAATGTGTCTTTTCAATTACAGTTTGAATGGTTTGTTTGGGGATATTGGCCAACAAATGAAGATGCACTCTTTTACTTGTATATTTAGAAGTTACAGCTTTTACTATGAATAAGTGCATTTACAGGTAAATTGATCCCTGATATTAAACTTGTATAGAGTGTTATGTTGGCATTTACGTCCCAAAACATTTTGTAAAACCCATTTACAATGCCTCAAAAATTGTAAGATGATGGCTATGCTATGTAACAGCTACCAACACCTATTTTCAAGCCCTTTGTTTATTTGTAACCTTTTTATAACAGGTAGACAGCAGAAGAATGGGGAACTTCTTACTACTGCTCCTAGCACTCTTTAGCACCTGTGAGTATGTTTCTAACAGTCTGTCAGTTGCATCAAAAGAACTCAAAGTCCAAAATATTATCTGAGCAATTCAGCGATGATACCCATAAATCATTCTTCTTTATATTTGACAAGGGAGAAAAGAGTCTTAGTTGTCTAAGTTAATGGAAACATTGAGAACTTTGTAACTGCCTTTTAACTATGTTGTGTTGTGTGTGTTTTTGTCCAGGCTACTGCCAGAATGTTCCAGTCATAGACATGACTCTAGCAGTTGTGAGAGAAGATCAGCCAGTCGGTGCAGAACAATGTGTATATTCATGTTCAAAATGGATTGGTTTGTTCCTAGTTGACTAATTCAAATGAAAAGAATACAGCGAAAACCAACTTCCAGGCTTGAACTTTTGTACTTTTTGTACTATACAAGCTCAGACAGACAAGTTAAGACAAAGAAATACTGGGTTTACAAAAATTGGGAAAATGACAAAATTCTCTAATACATAGCAAACAGGACTGTAACATGTTCAGTGTCAAGAATTTAAACATATGGCCAGTTTCCAAAACTATAATTAAGTCTATGCCTAAGATAGCTTCATTTTTCAGTGATGAATCTCCATTGCAGTTTAGTTCAAGACTAGACATAATCCCTGATTAAGAAACAAGCCCTAAAAGTTTGTTTTCATAAAAATGATATCCCAAAAGAAAATATGAAAGTCCTGCCATTTTTCATAGCTTGACATGACAATTTAATTTCTATAAAAACATCAGAAAAAGTATTATTATTATTATTATTATTATTATTATTATTATTATTATTATTATTATTATTATTATTACTATTATATGGCGGATCCTTCAGACACCTTCCACTAAGTGCTATTTAGACATTTTTTCCACATACAGATTAAGAGTATGAATATTTTCCTCCACAGGTGCATATGCATTCACAATCAGAGCATATGATATAGACAACGATCCTTTGACATACAGAATTGAAAATGATAAAGGACACTTCGACGTAGTTAAAGATACGGGTGAAGTTTACATTAAAAAGATGCTGGATAGAGAAGTAAGTTTCTCAATTTGACTTAAATCCAAATGCATTAAGTGTTGTTGGTATTCTTAAATTTAAACTTTAAAATGGATATTTTCTCTTCTCAGGAAGAGGATGTGTTTTTAATAACAGTGTTCGTTAACGATGGAGTTTATAGTGATGTAAGTTCATTTTATTGTGTAGTCTGGTATATATTGTTATTTTAGGGTCAGAAATATCACTTTTTTCATGCTGAACCTTTCATACAGACAGAAAAAGCTGTTACCATTATTGTGGAAGATGCTAACGACGAGGCACCAATTTTTGAAAATACACCTTACAATGTAGCTGTATTGGAGGTGAGTCCCATTAAACTAGTCATTAATCTTCAGCAAGCAGCTGTGGCACTAGAAACAGTTTAAGCACTGCATTCATAGGCCATAAGGCATATTTGCTCCTAATTCTTTTTGCAAGTGACACAACTATAAAATCATAGGTGGAAAATCAAATGCTGAATATAATAGAATTCACTTACACACTGTTTGTCCTTTTAATTTGAAGAACATACCTGTTGGCAGTACAGTATTGACAGTTTTTGCGACGGATCGTGATTTGCGAGAAGCTGGGATTGTCTCTTACAGCATAAGCGAAGTGAGTCATTTCAATTTTATTACCATCGCGTTTACAACATTCAGTAGACACTCTTATCCACTTACATCTCCTTAACACAGGCACATTCTCCCTGGAGCAACTCGGGGTTGAGGGCCTTGCTGAGCCTTAACCCCACAATATATTGGTCTATAGACAAGGATTCCACTAATAGACAACCACCTCAACCACTCAGTCTTAAGCTAAACTAAAACGGTCAAGTTCATGACCATGTCTCATTGTATTTATTTTTTTGTATTTCAGGTCAGGCCAACTGAGGGGACCAGCCTGTTCTCTATCGATGCAAGAGGAGGACAAGTTGTGCTGAATGAGATGCTAAGTTTTACAGACAAGAGTGCCTTTTACCAGATAAAGATTCTTGCCTCAGTGAGTCTGTCCACCTCCCACATGCCAAATTGAAAATAATTTTTGGTCGAAGAACTATCATATAATTGTACAAATACTGAAATAAGACGATGGTAAGATAGACAGGTCTCTCAGTCTCATAGATATTTTTTGATTTTATGATTGCAGGATGGTGGAGGACAATGGAATAATATCTCCAACTATGTTCAGTCTACCAATGTTACAGCCTTCCTCACAGTGAACGACGTAGCGGACCTTGATCCACAGTTCTTGAACCTTCCTAGCAGGACCTCTGTCAAAGAGAACTCACCTTTGGTACCATTCTTTTTTGTTTCTTCAATGGTCAACGTAAAAACATTGTAAAGCATTTTTGGCACATTAGAGTGTAGATATTCTTTTCTTATCCATGTCAAAGTCATTCTGTCCTTCAAAACGTGTGCCTCCATTTTTAGACCAAATTCAAGAAATTCAAAGTGACTGTCAATTTCCGATTGCAGGGAACTTCGGTATATAAGGTCCAAGCCAGAGATCCAGACACGGGAATCAATGACGTCATTCACTACAGTATTGATGGTGAGGCAAATGTGGAGCCTCATGTTCCAGATGTTTCAGTGACATGACCTCTAAATCAAATCAATGATCGTAATGGTTATGGCAATGACATAGAAACCTGTCTGCGTTTTACAGACGGTGATGCAGCAGACCTGTTCCAGATCGATGAAAAGGAAGGCTTGGTTTCAGTCAAAAGTCCGATTGATAGAGAACTGCTGCTGGAGATTGGTGCTGCTGTGATGCTAAGAGTGAAGGTCATTTTTTTTCTATTCAGATTTGATTAAGTATAAAAAACAAACACATAGAAAATGTTTTTCTATCTATTTTATCCATTATAGGTCTATTCTGTCACATTCATGTGTGCTTTGCTTTAATTTTCTACACTGAATACGTTTTGGTCTGAAATGTCTTCTTTGCTTTTACTCATTCATGCCTTTGTGTGCTGCTTTCTAGGCAACTGAGGCCAACTTGGACGTGAACGGGGTCAAAGCTAATACAACAGAGACACTAGAGATCACAATAGAGGATGTCAATGATAACAAGCCACTCTTTTACAAATGTGAAGGGGACAAATGCATTGAGACAAATAGCTTCAGCGGTGACATTGACGAACATTCATCGGTGGGACTAGCTGTGGCAGGTCTGAACATGAAAGTGAAAGATAATGACCAGGTAAGTTTTAGTTTTCTTTCTTGCCAAACACACAGCATCTCTAGCAGCTAAATCAAACAAATGATGAATAATGTAAGTTTGCATACAAACAATGGCTCCAGTAAATGTCCTCCTTTAGATGAATTAGAACAGTACTTGAGTAAAGGTGTTCTGATTTGAACATTTCCTAAGCATTAAAAGGGGTTGTTGGTGTTAGTAAATGGTAGTCATTGCAAGAAACCTTATTTTTACTTAAATGTTTATTGTTTTCCAAGCACACAAACAATAATACAATTTACAGTAATCCAGTCATCCAATGGAATAGTGTGCACTTTACATAAAACAACAACTAAACAAAAACAAATTAAAAGATATAATAATAAGAAGAACAGATAGCTTGTGAGTAAATGAAAAATACAATTACAATTAGAATGTTAAATCAAAATCTGTAATACAATCAGTATCAATGTAATTTAAATGTTTGTATTTTATCCATTTTTAGCCATTTTTTCTCAAACATCTGCCCTTTTAACTTTAATTTATGAGTTAATTTTTGCATTTGATAAAATAAATCCTGTATAATACTAAACCACAGGCTTACATTCGGAGGTTCAGGTTTAATCCAATTTTTTGTATTTGTCTCGCTGCAGTAAAGAGAATCTTCAACAAACAACCATAACCCTGCACTATAATTTCTGAGATATGCCCTAAATATACTGCGGTACATAAATTAGGTACCCCATACCCTAGCACCTCCTCCAAAACTGTATGTATTTTCTCCTAGAAGGGTCTTATCTTTTCACGATTCCAAAATACATGAGTATGGTGTGCCTCTAAGTCACCTCAAAGTCTCTAACAACTCTGGTGTTGTAATGAAGAATCTAATGAAAATTTTCCCATTAAATTCCTTCATTTTTTGAGATACAAGAAATACTTGACTCAAATTTTTAAAAGTAAATACTTCTAGTTGCTCATTTTATAAAATATCATCCTAGTTCTCAAAATCGTTTGAATCCAAAAATGGAAAACACCAGTCTGGGGTACAAACCACCATCAAAGTAACTGTAACATGCTTGGATGTGCTGTACCAGCTTAAGGTTTTTTGCACCATCAGTTCCTTAAAAGCCAGCTGGTGGTGATATCACTCTTATGGTATCATTTTGCAAAAACAAGGTTTTTTTTCTTGTCACTGCACATAAACTTGAGAGCAAAACGAAACAAGTAATAACTGTTGTCAGTAGAAATATACTGAAATTTAAAAGTATGTTACTCTCTTTGTAAATGTAGTCAAGTAGAGAGTGAAATGTGCTAATACTGATAAAGCTCAGCTCAGATGCAAAGTACACAAAAGGATACTTAAACTCATTAATGAAGTAGGAGTACTCAAGTATTATATATGTCTGGAAAAGAAAATCAGAAGAAAACAT
This sequence comes from Distichodus sexfasciatus, assembly GCA_032718565.1. Lineage (NCBI taxonomy): Eukaryota > Metazoa > Chordata > Actinopteri > Characiformes > Distichodontidae > Distichodus > Distichodus sexfasciatus. The sequence continues at coordinate 145,545 of JAVGVS010000458.1, read as the reverse complement.
AAACTGCAGATCATATAAATGAGAACATACAGTTCCATATCCCATTTTAAAAATTCTTCTGATTGTAACATTTTTACAAAAATCTCAATTGAATCTGTATGACTTTCAGAACAACAACATACAGAACAGTCTCTTCCACCTAAGCCTTGAGGGTCCTGACAGTGAAGCCTTCTCCATCTCACCAACGTCTGGCATTTCAGAAGCCACTGTGCTGATCCAGATCAAAAACCCTGACTTTGTCGACTTTGAGAAACAAACCAGCATGAGCCTACAGGTAGGACTGTAGGTGTGGCTGTAGCTGTTTCTGACTAGCTGGGAGTTCTGGAATTTCCAACAAGCCTTTGCTGTAATTATCCTGGACTGGAGGTGGTGAACAATTCAGAGATAAAAAAAGATTTATACATGAGGGGCAGACGTAAAAAAAAGTCGTATACAAGTGAGTGGGGCAGTTGATAGCATAATGGTTAGAGAGTTGGCCCTGTGATCGAAGGGTCAAGTCCCACACCAGTAGGTAGGTACTCATGAGCAAGGTACTGTCCACAAGCACTGCTCCCCGGGTGCTGCTCTATAGTTTAGCTGTGCACTGCTCCTTCAGGGATGGGTGATAATCACACTCACTCACACTATAAGATTATTTGCATATAGATCTTAGCACTAACCTCTGTGGACTTCCCTGAAGTAATCATTCCGTGACTTACCACATTTTGTCCTGCTAATTGCTGTCTATAAAGATATGATAAGTTGTCATTTATAGAAAAGACGTTGCACAATGTAATCTGATAACGTTGTGTAACCATCCATAAAACAGCACCAGGAAGTATAACACGATACTTTTTTGTGTTTAAACTTTGGAAAAATGTACATATGCTTGTTCTCTGAAATCGAATGGAAGTTTTTGCCTTCTGTATTCAACTAGGTGGTTGCCAAAGATCCTTTAATTGAGGACTTTGTATCCACTGCAACGGTCACCATCCAGATCAACGACATCAATGACAACCCTCCAGAGTTTGAGTTTGAAGCTTATAAATTAAATGTCTTAGAGCATTGCTCAGATGGGACATTTGTCCAAACGGTTACGGTAGGTATGAATTAAAGAATATGCATTGATTCTGTATCTGTTCTGCCATCTACAACAACTACAATCAGCAACTTTCTTCTTCTGTTTGCGTTTGACAGGCAACAGACAAAGACGCTCTGGACTTTGGCAAACTCACTTACAGACTGTTTCCAGAGAGCATGTACGTACTTCAGATCCCAACAAACAGACATTGGGGTTTTAACTAATTTATCAAAGTTTTAATTTGCGTGGTCAGTTGCATAAAAACTTTCAGGTGGTGAAATCACCCATTAATTATTAGTTTGCAAAAGAACAAAATATTTGATGCAAAAGTGTGTAGTGCAGTAAAAAATATGTTACTTTTATTAGAATTGTAGTCAAGTAGATAAAGAAAGTTGCTTATATTAATAATACTCAGTCCAAGTACAGAGTACTCAAAACAATACTTAGGTTCAAGTAATGAAGTAGAGTAACTCTTCATTAATTGAAATTCAAGGCACTGTCTACATTGGTATGATGATTTTCAACACTTCCTCTCGTTTTGCAGTCTTACATTGTTTAACGTTTTCCCAAACAATGGGACTGTTTACGTGGTACGTGGAGATGATTTGGATCGCGAACGCACATCCTCGTACTCCCCAATTCTACAGGCCAGAGACTCAGCAGGCAACATAGGTACCACTGTCCTGGAGATCACAATCCTCGATATTAATGACCAGATTCCACAGTTTGTCAGACAGTATGAGATCTTCATCCGCGAGAACGAAGTGCTGGAAGATAGAGTTGAGGTAAGCCATACTGGGTTTAAGCTCTTAGTTTAAGAGCTAGTGGGGGTAGTTGTGACAAGAGGCTAGTCTGGATTTCAACCTAAAATGTCTTGGTATGCATTGCCTCAAAATGTTTTGGGATGGAACTTCCCACAAAAATGTCAATGCTGAGAAAAATGATACCATTGTGGAATAATAGTGCTCTTTGCCACTTCCATCCAATTTGCAATTTGCAACTATGTGTTGTATGATAGTTGTATTTGGCAATTCTGAAAGTAAAGAATTTTGTACCTTTGTACTTTTATTCATCACTTAATGACAACAAAGGGATCAATACAGACTTCAAATTCTGGAAATGCTTGATTAACATTATAATCATCATTTTAGAAAGTCACCCCACATTTACTGCTCCATTGATTCCTAAAAATTGTTTTCCCAATAGGCTCGAGACAATGACGAGCAAGGCACACCCAACAGCAAAATAATTTATGGAATTGAGGATAGTGATTACAGCGCTAACTTCACAATTGACCCAGACACCGGGGAAATTAAAAGCAACGGGATACTGGATCGCGAGGCCATCGACATTGATAAGAAAGGGGTGATCGTGTTGAACCTCACTGCCACGGACATGGGCACACCCCCGCACTCCTCCACGACCACGTTTGTAATCAATGTTGATGTGAGTTTGCGTCTTATGTATTCTATATATGACAGTACTTTGCTTAAAAATAATTTGTCTTGATGCATTGAAGAAGTATATTGTTATTTTATAATATTCTATCAAATGTTTTAAAATAATTTTTTCAAGTTGACCCAGAGACACAAATATAGCAACAGAGAGGATGTAAGAGAATAAGCTTCATGAGATGTAGAATGTCCTATATACTTGACTCTAACTCTGATTGGACATTTGGCTAGATTGTTTCAAAAATCAAATTGAGATTTACACGGTTACTGTTACTGTCAAACGAATTTAACCTGGGACTGTGTATATACATTTTTAAGAACAAGTGACTCGATCCATATCTGAATTCCACATCTTTTTTTGCATCTTTAAACCCAGGATGTCAATGACAATGAACCTATATATCAACATCAGAACTACATCTTCAGCGTGAAAGAAAGTCACAAAGGTAAGTTATGTAGTAGTGATGCTTTGGTCTGGAGGTTCAAATACTGGGAGCACCTCAATGAAACACCTCTAGGTTCTTGAGCTTTGAAGCCCATGTTGCTATAGATGCTAGTTGCTTCTAAATGTCCCAAACTTAAATGTAAACCTTGGACCTCATTCCCAGATGTCTTCTTCAATTTTGTCTTAAATTTGCTCTTAGGAATGTTTCTAAATATGTTGGATTTGCCCTTCAGGGGAATTTGTCGGATCCATCCTGGCCCATGACGCCGATCAAACGGAGTTCAACAATCGCATCTCGTTCAGCATCATAAATGGTGGCCTGGGGAGCTTCCTGTGCAGGCCAGAACAGACCAGCGACGGATACCTTGGCAACATCCAGGTGGACCCTGATGTGGCGCTGGACTACGAGAGCGATTTCAAGAGCTACACCCTCATCATACAGGCCAGTGACCTCGGCCAGAAAAAAGCAGATGTTACGGTGAATGTGGAGGTGGTAGATGTCAACGACACACCTCCCATCTTCCCAGCTGGTGTGGTTATGGAGGTGAAAGAGAACAGCCCACCCTTGACGGAACTTGAGTTCATTAAAGGGAGTGACGTTGACACCAACGCTACCCTGATCTATGAACTCATCTCTTTGAATTGTTACTGCAACCGCAGCTGGGACATCTGTGAAGAAGACTGGCTTATATTGGAGCGTGACGGCATGGTGAAGACCAGCCCTGACTACAACATCGATTATGAGAAATGTACTGAGGTGGAGATGAAGGCCAAGGTGGTCGACCTTTACACAGAGATAGGGAGAAACTACACTGAAGGTGAGGGGAGTGTTTGAAAAAACAAGCCTGTTTTGACTTTTTTCTCATCTTGATTTGTCAAGGAAACTTAATAATAATAATAATAACAAAACATTCTTCATCTTGACAAACCTTGATCTCTTTTTCAGGTGTTGTCACCATTAAAATTCTGGACGTCAATGACAATGCGCCTGAGTTCATCCCGCAACAAGAATTTTTTGGTAAATGTTAAAATGTTTTTTTGTTTGTTTAGAATTCCAGTCATCAACAGCATCATTTAGAACACTACTGAAAAGCCTTCTCAGGGTATAGTTAAATCAAGTTGGGATTCTTAATTATAAATGAACAATTATATATTACTATGCAGCTAAAATGCTATTTTATTAAGTATTAAAATTAGTGTTAACTTTTTTTGTTTTTTGTCATTTAAAATTTTGCTAAATGTCCTAACATAATCTAAAACATCATTCATTTTTTATGATCTGGGGAACTGTTTCCTAGCATTTTCTAGGTTAGCATTTGTAATATTTGGATCAGTTACACAACATAATGGAGTTGGACATGGAAAAACGTAATAGACATTTTATTACATTTATAGTTTTTGTAGCTAATTAATACTTATAATGATAATTATGGGTATTCCAAAATTACATAATTTCAGATTATATATTTTGATAAATACTATATATTCAGATAGGCTTGTTTGTAAATTTTTGCACCAGAAATTGAGAGTATTTATGGATTTTGTGTCCATGAAGATAACTTTTATATTCTCTTTAGATATTTGTGTTAATGCAGAAGACCAAACTGATACTAAGTAAACATTTTTGCATTGCTCTTTTCCTGCGATATGTAATGGTAACATGAATATTTTTTCTCTTTTAGTTGTGATTTCAGAGAATGTTGAACAGGGGACATCTGTAGCCAGCGTTTATGTGAGTGTACTGATATTTTCATTTTTTCAAACACATTCATTGTTTGCTATTGCACCTTTTTGGAATGGCATGCATGGAAAAAAGAGAAATTTAGTTGACCTTTTTTAAAAATGTTTTTTTTTCATATCTGTGCCCAGGCAGGGGATAAAGATTCGGGGGAGCATAAGAAAATCATATTCGATGTTGTTAATGTAACGTTTGCCAGCTCCGCTGCTGGACAGCAGCCGGAACTAGCAGATTTATTCTATGCTGACTCCATCGTTGAGGTGGATGAGCTGGGAAACTACAAGGGAGTTATCAAGTAAGTTTCCCTATTCTTTCTTTCTTTCTTTCTTTCTTTCTTTTTTTTTTAACCATTTCCTGTTCTTACATTTTTTCTCTCCTGATTGTTCTTATTGCAAAACATAATTTGTTTTTAGTTTGAAAACTAATGCATTTCAGGCGTATTCCAAGTTACTTATATTATTCAGTTATTTGGAGATACTTTCATTAAATAATTAATAAAAATGAATTAATTCATAGTACAGTTAAACATTACAAGCAGAAATTTCAGAGATTGTTTAGACCGGTTTTGGATTGCTTTGTATTGCTTTATTTACATCAATAATAATAATAATAATAATAATACTAATATGTCCAAGTGCTTTATAATGGCAAGTGAGGCTCTTATGCACATGAACTGACTAACTTTATGAATAAATAAATGAGCGAACAAATGATATTTTTTTGGCCAGATCCCAAAGGTCGCTGGACAGGAATATTAAAGGGAAGTACTTGGTGGAAGTTGCTGCACTGAGTGGCGAATTGCGTACACATGAAATCATCCAGGTACATCCTCCACAATCTGTTTTGAACATGAACAGTGTTTTACATGCTTGCGTTAAGTCAGTTTCTCCAATGCAACATATGAAATTATCATTAATTAACCGCTGACTTAAGTCTATTTAAGTCAGCGGTTTCTATTTTGTTTCTATTTTTATTTTATTTCCATTGTTTCAGTTGCTGTTACGCTTTTTGTTTTGCAGCTCATCACAGTCGATCAATCTTTCAAAGTGTCTCTACGATTCAACTCACCTGTGGTGCAGGTCAACCAGGACCTGCCTGTCATTAGGGGGTGAGAATGAATGAATAAATAAATGACACATCTAATTCAAGTTTAATCCTAGCATCCTGGAATTACAGCTGTCCCCCAATCGGAGGGTGGCATTAGGTCACATATTTTTGGCTACATTTTTAAAGACAGCAAAGACAGAAAGCACATCAAATGTATGTTTTACACCTAAGGCAATCCCATAATGCAGTTCACATGCCAGGAGTTCTCCAAAAAGTTGCCAGGGAGTTTAAGCTATAGTTAGGTTAGATAACTTGAAGTGTTGGATCAGTTGAAGTGCTTTTGTTAGCAAGAGTACAAGATAGATTATCCATCTAACTAGTGCAAACCCTGACAGACTACTAACTAACTAATGCTAACACTGCCACACTGCACTAGCGCTAGTTTACTAACACAACTTAGATGTATTAGTCAGCTAACTAGTTGTAGGGTTAGCTAGATTAGATAAAATGGAAGTAGGCCTACTACTAATACTGGTGTTAGGGTGCTGGGTAGATTTTCTGAATAACTAATTAGTGCTAACATTGGTAGACTGTGCTAGATAGTTACTAGTTAGTTAACACAAGATAGCTGTCTCACTAGTCTCGCACATTCTTGCAATAGCAGTAGCATATGGAATAATGTTAGGGCGCAAAAACTGCATCCAAATTAAGCAACTTTAATTTTGAAGTTTCTTTTATGTACGACAACAAAATCAGCAGAATTCAATTTTAATTGAGAAGAACAAAAGTAAGAAGCTGAAATTTCAGCCTGAAAATATTAGTATGATTTTTTTTGCAGACACATTTCAGAATGTTATTTTCAGATTAAAGTCCAACTGTAATGATGAAAGTAGAAATACTGTAATTAATCTCAACAATGAAATTCAGGTTTTTAAAAATTCTATGTGGCCCTTTAAGGCCATGATAACCTTAGGATTAGCCAGACTAGCTATTAGATAAAGATTTTTAATGCAATACTGTTATGTAGTTTACATTTCAGATCTATGAGGTACACCTATGATGTATATTGCCAATGAATGGCAAGTCTGTCAAAGTTCTTTCCTAAATAAAGTGTTGATCAACAAATTCCTTTAAAGTGGATGGATAAAAAATCTTCTAAATGAAACATGACCAAATAAAGCCATACTTTGTAATGTTTCCCTGTTAACAGCTGAACTTAAGAAAATACATTTACTGTTACTATAAAATGTTTTACAGGGCATTGATTGGAGCAACGAAAGCAATGGTGCATGTTGTCAAGGTGATATCCGAAACACAAAGAGCACAAAGGTAGATGTGATACTGGTTTCAGAACTTTGAACTTCAAAACACCCAGTGAAACTACATAATTCAAAAGGTTACAAGCTTAGAGGTTAAAAGTCATAAACCATAAACACTTAAAGACATTAAGACTTTAGGACGATAATTTGTTAAAACCTTTTTGACTTTTGAGTCATGTTAGATAATGCCTTGCCAACAAAACAATACAAAAAGGTGACTTTAATCAAGAGTTGTCTAAATCTCACTTGTTTGTAGAAATGAGGTAACTCTCCTAGAGGCCTATTTTGTGTTCTCTAATGGAATGGCACTGAACTCTGATGACGTGGGGAAGATCCTCAACTCGGGGGGTGTCTATGAAGAGTACGGAGTCATACTCCAGCAGCATGGACTCACTGGCATTGTAAGAGTTCCCGTACAATTATTATACCGTTTGTTATTTGTAATTATTATTTTCAGAATTTGAGAATTGCCTTCACATTTTAAGATCAAGCAGATTAAAGCTCTTAACTTTTCTGTGTTCGTGCATGCTCTCTCTGGGTTCACGTGGATTTTCTCCCACCAGAGGCTGCCCCGTAATTTGGCAATTCTAAGCGATACCCTGGGGCCCCCGAACCTGCCAACTGTGATCCACCAAATCAGCTCTCCCCCACTATGAACACTTTAAAACCATGTTTAAGCTTATTTTTCACTGTGACCATTGTTTACTATGCACATTATTAGGGCTGTTTGCTGTGTGCACTATTCTATCTTTATTTGGAGAAAGGTTAGCCTATATGTTCACAGGTATTGCATAGGGATGGCCCTTCTTGTTCTTTTTTCCTGTGCATGTGTTTTTAAAGAACTGTATGCCTGTATTCTCCTTGGGGCCTAAAATTGTTAAATCTGCCACTCCCTCCCATAGTCCAAAGGTATGTGCTATAAGTTGGTTGGTTAATCTAAATTGGCCCAATAAGGAGTGACTGTGAGTGTGTTTGTGTGAGTGTGTGCCCTATTATTGGCGACTGTACAGGTTTGGTCCCCCCTGAACTTCAAGAGCTTGAGTCATGTATTTCAAATGGTCAACAAATTGGTCAAAAATAAGGTGCAGTAATATTGGCTTCCACTGTCGATCTCTGTGCAATATTCCACAGTTTTGCTTTTCGCTTTCGTAGTTGTCAAGTGGAATTACACCTTCGGAAAACAAGCTGGATCTGTTCATCATGATTGGCGTGGTGGCGGCTCTCGTGATTGTTCTGACCGTCACAGTGACTTCGCTTGTGTGTCTTAGGAAAAGGTAGGAAATAACTATCATCCCACAGTTCTTTGGAAAAATGTTCTTGGGCAATTTTTGCAGAAATCCTGACATTCGCCATTTACTCGAGTTTTATACTTGCGATTTGTTCTTAGGTATGAATGGAATCTATGAATACCGAATTCAAATTTTATTGCAATGCATATTGGGGTTTCTTTCAAATCCACAGTTGTATATTTCTATATTATTAAAATGTAAGTCGAATCTCCCAAGCTATCAGAGGAAACTGAAGGCAGCCAAAGCCATGAACACAGCAGCCATGATGGACAATGAAGACCAGAAGGGTGGTCCTGTCGTGCCCGGGACCAACAAATACACAAGAGAGGGGTGAGGATAAGTTCAGACTCACTTATTATTATATATATATATATATATATACATACATATATATACATATATATATATGTGTATATATATATATATATATATATATATAATATATATATATATATATATATACATATATATAATTTTTAACACGCTGTAAATAAAGACTAATGTTTATTCTCAGGGCAAATCCGGTCCTGAACCTGAATATTGACACAGCTACTGACCTGGGTTTTGATGAAGATGCATTGAGTGCAGACAGAGAGAGGTACTGAGTCATGGTGCACCTCTTTACGGATTCAGTTAATGCCAATTAAGTTTTTAAAACTCCCAGATGCAGTGATTTTTGGACTGCACACTAAAACATTGCATATAACTGAGAAACTGTTCTGATCATTCTAAAATGTTTGAGTCTGTTTTGTGTGTCCTTTTTAAGTCTTAATTCACTTGACTACAACATCGACATGACCATGAATGAGAAAGACACAATGCCCATGATGGTAAATCGATCCTAAAAAATGCATTAACACACAACTATATATGCAATAAGAATTCATCAGAATCATGAATGTCTTATTAATGTGTGTGTGTTCCGCTTCTCTAGCCCATTGAGGAGGAAGATGAGGATGAATCCCCATACATTGAGCCACTTGGGGCAGCTCTGGCACAGCGGGGCAAAAGGAGTATCCCTGAAGGTCCCAGCTTTACGATAGCCAACCCCTCATTAAGCACCACGGACCTCTAAAATCTCAACAAAAAAAACCCCATCAACCATTAACTCCCTTGCCTTTGTAGACCAGGGAACAAAAAGAACCTTTACATCTGTTTTCTCTCAAGTGCATCCTCAAAGAAATTTACACTTAACACAGTAATTATAATCCTAACCATAAAGTTTTAAATACAACAATTCCTCTACAGTCATTCCATCTGTTTAAATGTGATCATTTTGCTGAACACCTACTTAAACTTCATTCCATAAAATCTAAATTTTTCTAATTCTATATTTAGTCTTTAATTAACTGCCATGTAGAAAAAATGCTATTTGATATTTGAGGCCCAATGACATTTGAGGACAACACATATGAAGGACAAAAAAATATCCTGCAATGACATTTTGAAGGAGAAATTATAAATTTTTCAAAAATTATATATTTATGTGTAAAGAAAAAAAGAGCTGCACTCAAAATCACTTTATAGTGTATGTTTGCACAATTAGCAATTCTACAATTCTACAGTTTTTCTCAGTAAAAAGTAAACAGTAATAAAATGCAATACAACTGAAGAAAAAAAAGCTCATTAGCCAAAGCTGCAGTCATAAAGTAAATGTGAGTTTTACAATTTGGTGTAAGTGTGCCAAATTTTGTTTCCCAAATTGTGATTAAAGTATGTAACCTTGCAGATGCTGCCAAATCTTCACTGAAATTAACATTTTGTCTGGTTACAGTTGTGCGTCTGTGTATATATTTACTTCATATTGTTAATGTTATAGCATGTAAAATTGTAGTCGTTTTTTCATAACATAAAATTTGATTAAACTTAAACGTGTGTGGTTCCTTTTGTTCCTTATAGCTACACTGTAGCAGCCTTCAAAATAAAATATATATGCATGCTTAATCCCAACCGGGGTCACGGGAACCACGGGTGCAAGGCGGGGATCAACCCTGGGCAGAAAGCCCACACGAGCACAGGGAGAGCATGCAAACTCCACACAGAGGGGCCCTGCGGCTGACCCGGGGCTCAAACCCAGGAGCTTCTCGCTGTGAGGTGGCGGGGCTAACCACTGCGCCACTGTGACGCCTGATATATATATTATAAATTATATAATAAAATACAATTATATAAACGAATAAACTCGTTTATGCAGTAAATTGTAATTTCAAGTTCTGAATAATTTAAGTGAAAACGTAGTCCTTCAATCTTTATATGTTGTGTTCAGTATCTGAAATTTGTCTCACAAATTCAAAACCATCATTATGCCTGTTCATTATGGTATATGGACTTGAATATAATATCTGAAATATGCAGTTATTAGAACAGGTAAAGATGTCACAGCAACTTCACTAATAAAGACTACTACTAGTTGGCTACTATCACCAGAAATATTTCATATCTATTTCTAGTATTTAAAATCTGATGGTTAAATACCCATAAATATAGTATTGTGACAAAGTCATCTGTCACCCTTCATTTCTTTATATTTACTAGGAAAATGAGACAATATGTAAATGAACCAATTGGTACAGCGAATTATGTGCAAACACAGATATCCTTTCTGTTGGCTACACATATTTCTTCAGCCCAATATCAACAATGAGCATTTGTAATGTCTAGTTTGTCCATGGCCATCACTAGAAATTTGTTTATTTACTTTATCAGTGCATACATTATCCAATAATAATGATTCAATGGCAGCCTACTGGAATAGGAAAATGGAAAAAATCAGCAACTTTTAACTTGTCGAAATAGTTCAGCCATCATTAAGTGTGTTCTTAAATCGGAGATGCCGCGTCAGTTTTGAGTAGATTTAAAATGTTAGGGAAAAGAAACGGCGCTCTTTCCTCACGAATCTGTAACAGAAGCAGTGTCTTAAAGTCTACCCATTGATTAATGTAAACAAATAATTCATTTGTGACATGATCTGAATTATCAGAAATGTCCTGTTTATTGCAAATGGGATGCAATGACAATCAACAGTACTTGGCAAAACTCTTCTTGCAATCTACAATACTGAGGTTCTTTATATTTTGCCTGGAAACTGAGTGATTTCTTGCACTATGTACGTGCTGACATACATAACGTCCTCAAGACTAAGTAACATAGTGAGAACTGCACACAGTTGCATATTGCTTTTTCGATTTTCCCGCAGCAATTCTCAGCAGGATTGTCTCACCATTTTCTTTGCTTGATCGTTAAAAAACTTTACTCTCCGCCTGGGCACCCGGTGCATCGATGGCGCCGTTTTGTCTCCAAGCCGTAACGGAAGCATCAGAGAAAACAACTACGTTACCCTGCATTCATAGCGCCAACTACATCCGGGTCGCCTCCCTCCTTGCCTGCCTCTACGGCGTCTTCTCGTTGACGGCAACTCGCGTTTTTTAAGGCTGTCAAATGTTTCTTTACGTGTGGCAACGATGTAGATAAAGGAAGGCTGAGCGCCGTCGATGACACGTGCAACCGGCGTCCGTCCAGATCAGCGACGGGTTTCCACGCGCGGAAACGTAATTGTGCGTCAAATAAAACCTCGGGACACAAACTAGCAAGCACACAAACAGCGCGAGCTCCCACTAGTTAACCACAAAGCGGACGCACTGTCCAGTATTCTTTTTCACTCGGTTTTTGTCTGTAAATACTGTAAAACATGTTTGCGACAAGTTCGTGTTTTTGTCATACATTTTTGTCTTTTTTTACGTTTGTTTCCTGGTAGGAAAGAGAAAATGTGGCAGAGTTTGGGGCTGACAGTGTTGGTCATTGTGGCCACGTTGGTGTGCGTTTTGCTGTTCATGCTTTTTGGTAAGTATGACGACAGAACAAACTGTATTTTTATTCCCTCGTAATACATTTTGATCCACGTAAGTCATTCGTCTTGTCAAGGTACGTGACCATTACCACGTATCTGAGGTACTGACGAGCGATTTGGTGTTAAAGTTCAGTCCAATGCACGATATATATTAAGTCAAGCGCGTTGTGCTACAGATTTTTGCTAAAAAAAAAAAAAAAAAGGAAGGTTCTCCTTTGTCAAGATTGATCTTGAGGAGTTGGTCTGATGAAATGTCTTTATGACAGGCTACAGTACTGTACAAAAGTCTTGAGCCACCCCTCAGATCCTTATATTTTGCTTGGAAAATGAGACTGGAGGAACAGTGGTTTATTGCAGCATGTGCAAACATTAGAGGTGTCGGGGTATATGATACAATTTAATGATCAACGCTTTGAGCCAAAACGATAACACCTCAGCTATTTTTTTTATTAAGCGTCATAACGCCTGTTTACTGTGGGCCATAGCTCAGCACCAAAAATGTAAAATATTTTTCTTGTTTTAGTGATTTGATATGAATAGAAGCCATTGTGTTAAATCGCATATGATGTGTCTTTCTCTGATTGCTATCACCTGATTTGAATTAAATCATAGCACTTTGACATATCAAATCATCGTTAGCTGAATGATTTGAACTGATATAATACTATAATTTTGTGATTTACACACCTGCCAAATAAGTATATACATACTATTCCCACATACTGCATTAAAACAAAGTCTGACTCTTTCGAAGCAAAATACAGTATGAATAAGGGGTGACTCAAGATTTTTTGCACAGTGCTGTATATTTTTATTCCCCAAATTATACTGCAGCCCTTGTTGGCAAATTTGGCAGACTTCACGTAGCCATTAATTAACTTCTCTTAGTTGAGTACAAAAATCTCATAAAGACACCAACACTTATGATCAAACAATCATGTAGTTACTAGAGATGACATACTGTCATTGTTTCCTTGGTCGGATCCCGATATTAAAGTTATAAGCGTCTGCCAGTACCAGTAGAAATACAGTGTTTTCACCTTTTATTGTTCCTGCTAGGCATTAAATGGCTAGTATATATAACATCTCTGTCATCTCCAACTGATTGTAACTGTTGATTTGTAGGTTGTGATTGGTTAATTTGTGCTTGTTTTTGGTTTAAAACAAAGATTAATTTGGTCATCAGACACATCTCAGATAATTAGAAAATTTGCAGAAGAGTGAATGTAGTTAATGGTTTTAGTCTAAACGATAAACGAGATGCTTGTCAATACATACAAACATATATGCATAGATACAGTCGGGTTTTTGTCTTACTTGTTTAAGCACTTACCAAAGCAAATTCCTAATATGTGAGAATGTAGTTGAGAATAAACTTCATTCTGATTTTGGGCGCATCCGCTCGACATCTCTAGAAGTCAGGAGGAGTCGGACAATGGGACATCAGTTGGACTTAGTTGTGATTTTGCTTTAATCTGTCCCAACTTTGCAGGTTGGTACGTGGTGTGGCAGCTCTTCCTCTCCAAGTTTAAGTTTCTGAGGGAGCTGGTTGGGGACACCGGCTCCCCTCAGGCTGAAACGGAGCCATCAGAGTCAGAGAGCGAGCGCAGTTCCCCTCCAACGCCCCGGCACAGGCCCAAAACCGTCCGCCAAAGAGTCGCCCCTCCAAGCGGCAGTGCATAAAACAGCTGCCTCCTCTCCGTTAGCGTTAAGCTCCAAGCAGGCTTCCGGTGCCCCAAAATCTTTTTTTTCTTCTTTAAATTATTCAGATCCGAACTGAGCCATGTGCTTCAGCAGCATCCAGAAACTTGCTCTTATCTTCTAACTCTTGGGCCTGTTAGAAGTCTCGGATTCGTTATGTGAATGTCTTAGTTCCTGGGTGACTGTCTTTCTGCCATGCTGCTACTCATTTCTACATGCGTTCACTGCAAAAATTACTGCTAGGTGAGAGTAAAACGCAAGTTTGTGGCGAGTTAAGTAGAAATAGATCACTGATGCTTCCAACAAGCTGAACGCAAACAAAGCAAGAAAAACGGTAAACGTTGCAACTGACATCACAAAACTTCTGCGACCTGACAATTGTCTCTGTTATTTACACTAAAGCTACTAAACTTCTAACACTGGTATTTGATTATGAAGTGCAATGGGAAGTAAGAAAATGTTTTACTGCTCGTTTTTAAAGCGCACTGACTAAATCCAAATGGCGATTTAAGGTGTTTTGTTTGCTGCCATGATCATTTTTACTTGTAACCCTAGAGTTGCCCCAAATCCACTGACCTAGGACCTATTTCAGCCATATTAATACATAGAAGACATGGGGCAATACACCTCTTGAATCTGAAACTGTGGTTCTCCAAATCTTGGGATACAGTAAAGCAGCGCCACATAATCTTTGGTTCCGTTTCTTAACGCCAGCGATCTAGCCAGTGACTTGACTTGTAACGTTTTATATTTTATCATTCATTTCAGTTATGGCACTTGCTGTATGTTACCACGCATCATGTATCTGTTTCATAAAACATGTCCTGATAAAACCGTTGTTTACCTTTTTTTGCTGTGTTGGAAACTTTGCAAAAAGGTGTTGGGTTACAGTTTTTCACACGGCTCAATACCATGTTCACTTTTTCAAAACAACACATTCGCCATATCCACAGCCCGTGTGCACTTCACAGAGCATATTTTTGTATTGCTTGCAACATACAAAATGCAGTGACGACTGTCTACATTATACATGAATATGATCAAAATGATTAACACTTTGGATGGTATGTTGCATTTCAACATATAATACTGTAAAATGGTTAAATCAGTTCATTTGCAGCCTTGCTACATCTGTACAAACGTAGTGATGCTTACAGTATATTTCATATTTGCACTAGATTCCACCCATAGTGTAGCTCGAACTACAGAAAATGTTAATCCTGGTTTTGGCATGAAGGTCTGAGGACACAAGGCAGCACTTTGTTGTGTATGAGCTTTGTGGCTGCAGACCGGCTCAATATTAGGCAGGGGGTCATAATGTTATGCATGATCATTGTATGTGCAAATGACTTTATACAGTGAATTTTGCTATTTTGTTTTTTTGTGGTTTATTTGTACTGAATATAATGCATTTTCAGAGACGGTAATGTACTTCTGGGAGCATGAGATCCTTTTGGATGAAATATTAAGTGTTTTGGTGTTTTTTCATGCATTTTGCACCAAGAGGTAACTAATGCGTTCAGATGTGTATTTGTAAGGCTCACAGTGTGTGGTGTTTTTAAAAAAGTGGACATGGTGTTGAGACAAGTGTCAAAATGATTGTTTAAAATCTGTTAGAGATTCTTTATTCGTCATGCACAGTGACACAAGTAGCCTACATGTGATGTAATGTGCGACGAGTATTATTAAATGTAAGACTTTTAAAATGCACTTTTAAAACTGTTATAGGAAGAGGTAAGAGGTTTTTATATTCTATCCAAGCCAAAAAGAAAACCGTGCGTCAAAATTGGGATTTTTGATGTGAAAGATGTTTAATAATAAAAACTGGCCACCAGATGACAGCGTCTTTACAGCAGGTTTCTTTTTAATATACATCTCATGGCAAGGTGTAAACAAGTGACAAAAATCAGATCTAAATATAGTATTTGGCATAAGAAGCTAAAAGTAAAGATATGGACTGAATGAACATCATAACCAATTAAGTGCTGTCACTTTGTGCTTATTACTGTAAGATGATTTTAGCTAAAAGACCTAACATCTTTAAGCAATTAACTATTCAGTAATCTAAAATGCTTTGGTTGTCATAACTGGCTGTTCTTGTAGGACGACTTTTGCATCATAGAAGCAAAATTCGAACTACAGTCATGCCTCGGCTTACCTTTGAGGTTTGTGAGGAAAATAGTTTATTCATTAATGCATATGTCCTAAAAATCGGATAAATGCATTGCAAAAAAGTAACATTTGTAATAATTCCAAAAATGTTTCATTTTCACAATTAACATTACATCATTACAAACTGCAGAACGTCCATCTTTATGTTTAACACATGTTTAAAAATGACAAAAAGTCAATTCATTTGCCTTTTTCCATTTCTTGAATCACATCTGCTTCGTTCTATTCGTCTCTTTTCTGCCAGCTCTTAAAACTGAAGAAAGCACTTCCAGCGTAACTCAGAGACGACAAAAAGGCAAAAAACTGGAAATCAGTAAAAGAGAAACGTCAAGGGGTTTGTTCCAGTGACAATGTTAAAGTTTTAAACAGCTTTTAAAAATTTATTTATTTATTTTATCATTATATTTAATTAGATTTGGTTGGGGAATCTTGTACCGTGGATGCTGCCCAGCTGTTGTAGTTGTGCCGTCCTCTGGCCCCATGTCTGATCAGCGTGGCCTCGGTAACTGCAGCCCCCAAGTACAGCAGTGTGGCGCTGCAGTTAAACACTAGAACCTATACGAGAAAGAGAAAATCATTTTCTGTTGATTTTGTTCTCAGTTGGTAAATCACCTTGGTAGTGTTCTCAGAGTCAAACGCTAAAATATACTAATGTCATCAATGAACTGAATCAATTGGGGTTTGATCAACCTTTCCATTAACTTTCATTTATTGTTACCCACATTGACACGTTAACTAGAAACTCGACAAGCCCGTAAATATCCATCAAAGAATGTTTTTACTAGGGGTGTTGAAATTAATCTCATAATTGATGCATCGTGATGCAGACGTGGACGATTCTGCGTTGAGGCAATGGCAGAACATAATCGATTATAATAACGGAGGTTTTCAACCGGCGATATGCTGCCCCCAGTGGTCCGCGACGGCATTGCAGGTGGTCCGTGACATGAAATCTACTTTCAGTACTGAAATAAAAAAATTATTCCTTTTTTTTTTTTTCCTTTAATTTTTCAAAACATTTCCATATGATTTGGGCATCTTTATGAATAATGAATTTAATGCAAATATCTAACGAGAAATAAAATAAAACTCCCTCCCACACTGCTTAGTCTGAGTGGTGGTCCCTGGGACAGAAGCATTTTGTGCAATGTGAAGTAGTGTAGAAAAACTGATGACATGCATCGTGATGCATTGAGATATCAAACTGAATCGAAACGTTGACCTAATAATAATAATCGAATCAAACCGTGATACGAATGAAGGTTCACACCTCTATTAATTACCCTAGTAATTTCCTTACAATTCTTGTTGGTTGTTATTTATTGTTTGATTGATTTTTTGTAATTGGGAAATTCGCTCCACTCACCACACTAGTCCAGGGCACCTGTGTGATCCGTGTATGTGCTCTGGTGAGTAGGAGGAGTAGGAGGAAGAGTGTGAGAACCCAATAGAACACTGACACAAACATTACCCATCCGAACAGAGAGTAACGAAAATACTCGCTTCCAGCAATCAGTGTCCAAACCAGCAGGCCCAGGATCTGGTGACAGCACACACAGACACACAGCTGGGTTTTAAACTCTGTAACCAAAAGCAAATATTTTACATAAAACCTGACTTTTCTTTAAAAGCATTTCCTCATGAAGACCATTCCTCACAAAGACACAGAAACCTGACAAAATGTTCCTGCCTCTTAGGAGGTAAAACCTGACTCCACAAACACACACTTTATGAGACCTTCTGAATCAAAGGTAGCAGAAGGAACTGAGATGGACTTTGTTAAGCATCTCTGCTAATCTTTATGCAAAATCTCCCATTTACCTATGGCAAAATGACAGAACATCTGATAAGAACAACTGTCTCTTGTTCAGCTACGAGCATATGGTATGGTAACAAAACTTCATGATTTATGTGATTCTAATATTGTTCATAGTTGAACAATAGACAAAAATATGGATGTTTTTACAATATACTGAAACATTACTTTGTAACATATTAAATGCATATGAACATATTCCATATACTAAACAGCCTAATATATAAAAGACAGTCATATCTGTATAATATGTTAATATAAATTTAATAACCCTTCTTTATGAATATGCAAAATATGTTCTTTATAGTACATCATAATAGCCATGTATTATGTATTGGAAACACTTAATGTCATACTTGTATTCTTTATAACTGATAAAACAACTGCATGAATGAAATCAAGGTATGACTACATTGAGCATTTCAGTTTTCTCCCAACAGCAAAAATGGGAAAAAAAATGTTGCAGGAAGTTGACTTTTTGTTTTTTTAAATGGGTATATTATTGCAAAAATTACGCTTTAGACTAAAGTAAAGAATTATCACACGTTTAAGACTGAGTTTTACAAATGGTTTTATCTTTATATTTCATCAGCTTTCATTAACTAAACTAAAATATAGTTTCCCGAAACTGCATGTCGCAAATTATGTCAAAGGTTGCATCTTTGTTTCATTTTTCTCAGCTATACTATTTTTTCTCTCTCAAATATTCCATGTTCGAACATGATGTCAAATATTTGTGCCTCTTTTCATGATTTCTCAACCTCTTTCATTCCCTCTTTTCTTTTGATGAAGCTGAAATATTTTTGCGCATCCCTTTGACTTTTCTTTTTTACTCTTTTTGGATTTTTTTCTTTTTCCTTTTCTTTTTTTTAAACGCTTTTGGGTACACCTTCATATAGCCTGAATATATGTATTGTACAGATAATGAATGAGGCGGATGATGTGTTGAGGAAGTTAATAAGGCCTCAAACAAAGCCCCAATTCTGCTCCGCGGCGCAGCATTCCAGCTATGGCCGTAAGTGCCAGATAAGAGCTTCTGGGCCCCAGACAGAAAAGAAGGGAAAACATGGAGCGAGCAGATTTGTTTGCATTTAAAGTCTAACCAAATCCATTCATAACTAAATGGAACGCAACATGTTAGTGAAAGCTGACATTTTAAACCAGATTTTTACTTACAATTTCCACCAGGATGAGGAGACCTGGCGCGCTCCTGATGAGGTTTAAGTCGTACGAAGAAAAACGGTCGAATTCCACATAATGGCTGCTGGAGGTTGTAGTGATCACGCTGTTGCGCTCTGTCCTCTCATCCATCGGAGAAAAAAAATAAAAGAAGGAAAATGTATTACCTGTACAACTGTAGAACGGCAACGTTGAGAAAGGAAAAAGTCACCCGACTCAGACTTGTACTTGTTTTTAATCCATAAATAAGAGCCTGAATGACGCTATGACGTTATTAAATCGCGAAGAAGCTGGAAAATTACTTTTTGGATTTATACTGACGTCCAGCACCTGG
>JAVGVS010000458.1:0-126134 GCA_032718565.1 Distichodus sexfasciatus | reverse complement strand
TTTTAAATGGGTATATTATTGCAAAAATTACGCTTTAGACTAAAGTAAAGAATTATCACACGTTTAAGACTGAGTTTTACAAATGGTTTTATCTTTATATTTCATCAACTTTCATTAACTAAACTAAAATATAGTTTCCCGAAACTGCATGTCGCAAATTATGTCAAAGGTTGCATCTTTGTTTCATATTTCTCAGCTATACTATTTTTTCTCTCTCAAATATTCCATGTTCGAACATGATGTCAAATATTTGTGCCTCTTTTCATGATTTCTCAACCTCTTTCATTCCCTCTTTTCTTTTGATGAAGCTGAAATATTTTTGCGCATCCCTTTGACTTTTCTTTTTTACTCTTTTTGGATTTTTTTCTTTTTCCTTTTCTTTTTTTTAAACGCTTTTGGGTACACCTTCATATAGCCTGAATATATGTATTGTACAGATAATGAATGAGGCGGATGATGTGTTGAGGAAGTTAATAAGGCCTCAAACAAAGCCCCAATTCTGCTCCGCGGCGCGGCATTCCAGCTATGGCCGTAAGTGCCAGATAAGAGCTTCTGGGCCCCAGACAGAAAAGAAGGGAAAACATGGAGCGAGCAGATTTGTTTGCATTTAAAGTCTAACCAAATCCATTCATAACTAAATGGAACGCAACATGTTAGTGAAAGCTGACATTTTAAACCAGATTTTTACTTACAATTTCCACCAGGATGAGGAGACCTGGCGCGCTCCTGATGAGGTTTAAGTCGTACGAAGAAAAACGGTCGAATTCCACATAATGGCTGCTGGAGGTTGTAGTGATCACGCTGTTGCGCTCTGTCCTCTCATCCATCGGAGAAAAAAAAAGTAATAAAAGAAGGAAAATGTATTACCTGTACAACTGTAGAACTGCAACGTTGAGAAAGGAAAAAGTCACCCGACTCAGACTTGTTTTTAATCCATAAATAAGAGCCTGAATGACGCTATGACGTTATTAAATCGCGAAGAAGCTGGAAAATTACTTTTTGGATTTATACTGACGTCCAGCACCTGGAAGAAGTTCAACTCACCGGATTTGAGGGATGTGCAGGAGGGGTCCACCCTATCTCTCTCTCTCTGTAGCTTTACCTCCCTCCAACCCCCCGCTCCCCTCCCCCCTCTCACACACCTCTAATAATGTTGTATTGGTAATCTCAATGTTACATACGTATTATTTATAAGTAAGTATTGTTCCATATGTATTGTGTATATGTACTGTACATGTATATGTATATGCAAATAGTATAAACGTAACTCAACACACATTATTATATCTCTATATATATCTCTATATATCTATAACTATTTAACATTTTATATTTATACTTTTTATGCATTCATGTATTCATGTAGCCTCAAAATATATATTGTGCAGATTAATTAATGAAAAATAGAGAGAATTTGATTAATAGACACTTCTGAGCGCCATTCCTAACGTATCCACTAGATGGCGCCATAAGCACAACAATCGTTAAAAGTGTAATTCTTATTTTCACCAGTAAGTGGCAGTAAGTGGTCGGTAATCTCACGTTCGTAGTGGCTCCGATATTGTATTGGTTTTTTATTGAGGTCTACAAACGACAGCTTCCCGTTGAGTTTAGCTAAGCGCCCCCCGTCTGTTTCAATTTCTTTGAATGGCTGTTGCGTACAGCTTTCCGTAATATGCGTCAACGGGCTGCATAAGAGCGCACGGGCACAAGCTGTAAAACGCCAGGGTTGTATAAAAGCGCACGGGATGCCTTAATACGCACAGAAAGCGTAAAAGCGCACGGGATGAGTAAAACGGACGGAATGCCTAAAAGCGCAAGGCATGCGTAAAAGAGCATCGTATGTGTAAAAGGGCACCGTATGTGTAAAACGCACGTGATGCGTAAAAGCGCACAAGATGCGTAAAAGCGCACAAGATGCGTAAAAGCGCAAAATGTTGCGCGGATACACCACGTTTCGGCACAACACGGGATCGTCAGGAGGCGAGAGTAGCGAGCTACAAAACGCCAAAATGACATCCATGAAATACAGGGCCACAGAATAGGGTACTATATAAGACACAATTTCTAATAATAGGTGTAACAATACAGACAATTTGTCAGTTAAAAAAGTCAATTCAGGAATCATTGTGTCATTAACTCAAAATAATTTCAGCAAAGTAAGACTTGTCTCCCAATGCTTAATTTGGAACAGTTTTAAACCAGATGCCCAACCTGAAACTAGATGCCTAATTTGGTGCAATTTGGTGCCACATGACCACTTTGGAACAGTTTTGAAAACCTGATGCCAAAATCAACCAGTTTGGCACATTTTAAAAACAGATGACCAATTTGGCACAATTTGGCAGCATATGCCCAATTTGGCACAAATTTGGCACCAGATTCCTAGTTTGACACAATTCAAATTGTGACATATTATGCGTCTGTTGGCAAATTGGTAATCCTGTGCCAAATTAGGCATCTGTTGCTCACTTAAGATTTTGATGTGATAGACAAAATGTGCCTCCAGATTTGAATTAAGCCCACAGGATTTACTGTAGGACACATGAATTAGACCATGTAGCACACAGAAATGATTTATTTGTTATGCAGCCAAATTGAGCATTCAGTGGCAACCTGGCGTTCCAGACTTGGCCATCAAGTGCCAAATTGGGCATTAGGGTGCCAAATTTGCCATTCTAATGCACAATTTGGCACTTGATGCCGAAATAGTCACAATTTGGCACAATTTAGAAGCCTGGTGCCCAATTTGGCCAAATTTGGAACCTGGTGCCCAATTTGGCAAAAGGTGCCCAATTTGTCAGGATGGCATGGGATGTCCAGGTTGGAACAGTTATCTATGTCTTATGCCTAATTTGGCACATTTTAGAATCCTGATGCTAAATTGGGTAAATTTGAAACTCCAGTGGCACAATATAAACTGGATACCCAATTTGAATAATTTTGAACCCTGATACCAAAGCTTAATCTGCACAATTTATTACAGGATGTCCAATTATCATGCCCAATTTGGCCAAACTTGGAAGCACATGCTCAATTTGTTGCCTAATTTAGTATTTGCTTGCTTAAATTATGTGTGCACACAAACTTGTATGTGTGTGTTGGTGTGTGTGTGTAAGGATGGCTATCTGTGCGTATGTATTAATGATGGCTGCTAAAGGGTGTGTTGTACAGTATATATGTCTGATGCACACATAAATGCATGCATCATACATTTCAGTTTGTGTATGTGCTTGCATATGTCTTTGCTTTTGTGTGTTTGTGTAGTTTAAATGACTGGTACACACAGAAATCACAAATGCATGTTAGTGTTGAACCAACTAACTCTCTTATGTGTAATCATCATTCCGCTGAGCGAAAGAACTGAAATCTTGTGACACCAAAGGCACCTTACACACCCTACTGAGCATGTCATCAACACACACACATTAACATGCAAGATACATGCACATGTACAGTATATGCTGTCTGCATTTATCAGTCTTACACACACACACACACACACACACACTGGTGAGCTCGTCACCACAATCTCTCCTCGCTCCTGGCAGGCCGCTGCCATGGTAACGCAAACTCCAAACATGACCTTGTGTATCAGGACTAAAGTCAGTTTCTGAGGTGACCTAAAAACCAAAACACACATGTACAACACACACACGAGGCTCAACTCTGATTTTGCTGTAATAAATCTTTTTTAAAGTGAGGATGAAGTGATTACATTTATCTTGAGTGAAATAAAGAAAGAAAGAAAAGAGCAGTGTGCATAAATAAAGTGACCCAGTTTGTGATCAGGTGTTAATGTGTGTGCCTCCACGGTAGAGAGAGAGAGAGAGAGAGAGACAGAGAGAGAGAGAGAGAGAGAGAAAGAGAGAGAGAGAGAGAGAGAGAGAGAGAGAGAAAAAAGCAAAAATACAGACCAAGTCAGAGAGAGACAGAGAAAGAGAGATTAGTGGAGGAAAAGTATAGAGTGATACAGAATAGAACAAAACTGAAAAGATTGGGAGTGGGAGAAAATAGAGTGACACGTATGGAAGTAGAAAGAGAGAAACAGAAAGATAGATCAATGGAGGAGATGTAAAGATTGATGGAGGTGAGCAAGAGAGGGAGGAGCCTGAAGGAGAAAGAGAGTGTGAAAACAGAGAACACACAGAGCCCGAAAAAGGGAGATTGCAATAGACGGCATGTGAGAAAGATATCGAGAAGCAGAGAGATGGAGAAGAGAAAGAGAGGGAGGATATAAAGGGAAAGATTGGAAGATCCTAAATAAATTTATAGGAAGGGAGGGGGCGGAAGGTAAGAGACATGGTGAGTAAATGACACACAAACATGAAAAGAGAAAAAGGGAAAGAGAGAAAAAGAGAAAAATATAGGAAGAGAGAGCAAGAGAAATAGAGAAAGAGAAAGAGAGACCGAGATGGAGATTAAGAAAGAAAAAGAGCATAGGAAGGATGGAAGGAAGGATAAGATCAGATAAAAGAATCACAGAAAAACTGAGACAGGAATAAATAGAGAGGTTGGGAAAGTGGGAGAGAGAGAGATGGAGAGAAAGGGAGTAATAGAAAAACAAAGAAAAAAGAGGAGAGATAGGCAGCGAAATTGGGAAAGAGATAGAAAGAGGGGAAAAGAATGATAGAGAAATAGAGAGAAAGATAAATAGAAAGAGATTGGGAAAGTGAGAGAAAGACAGGAAAAGAATTTTAGAGAAACAAAGACATAGAGAGAGAGAAAGAGTGTGTGAGACTATGATGTTCCCTCCTTTCCTCCTTTTTCCTTCCCTTCCTCCCTGCTTTCTAAAAGCTGTATCACTCAAACAATCATCACTAAAATGAAAGGAAGGAAAAGAGGGAGGAGAAGGAAGGAAAGACCGGATCCATTGCTCCTGGAGGCTGATGAACAAGGGCCAGGGCTTTTGTTTGGTGGTCCGAGAGCTGCCGCAGTGCGAGTGGAGATGACAGGCGAGAGCGCCAGCGTCGTCCCAACACTGTCCACGCGGAATAAACCGTTTAGCACACACAGCTGCGCCAAACTTAGCCTAACCCTCTCTAAAGATCCAAAATGCACCTCCAAATTCGGGCCCGGGGTCATTAACATGACATTAGAGAGCGAGATGCGGGAGTAGTGTTAGCGATGGCTACTTTCCATCACAATGCATGCAAAGCTAATACCATGTCGGCCCGGCCTACACCGAGAAAGATAAGAGATTCCCATTCGCAAGTCGGAATTTACAAAAGCGCGGTCTTGACATTAGCAAAAGCACGTCTGCTGATTGGTACAGTACAGAAATTGATGGAGGATATGACAATATCATTTTTCTTCTCGTTATCTTGAGATTGTGAGTTATTTTTCTCAAGATCTTGACATAAGTTGTTTTCTCAGGATTAAGTTTTTCTCATGAGTCTTGTTAGCTAGAGGAGCAACTAAAGCTTTGTAGATGTGAAGCTCAAAGCTTTTTTATTACTTACTGTAGGATAGATTCTCCTACAGGACAAAATGTTTACATCTGCACTTCTTAGTTAAGATGAAAGAATTAGACGATTAGCACATACAATTTTAGTATTTGTTAAGTTATTTGTATCTTTGTAGACTGTTCACCCTCTTACTAGCTGTAGAATTTCTTTTAATTCTAAATACAACCAAACCTCTCCAGCATCGTTACTAGCTAACATTAGTTTTTGTATTTGTTAGCTTTAGCAACCTTACCATTACCTCATAAAAAGCTAAAACTATTAACCAATAACAAGCAGACAAAAGCTAAATAATGGTCTATAAGGATCAAGTTCATTTATCAACTATATTTAACATAGAATTTATGCTTAGCTTCAATCTAATTTGCTAAGTGAAACTTTGGCTATTTGTTAAAACAGACTTCAGTCTTCCAGGTCCTAGTGAACAATGAACTTGAACAATACTGTAAATTTGAAGGTGCATCACCTATCTGGTTGTGTTTTAGTGAAATTAAGTAATTGAATATTCATTTCAGTTTGGACAACTAAACAACAGCAGTGTAGGAAACTTGGGGAATTATACTTTTTGCAGTACTTTTTTGAGTACTTTCTATTAGAATTGAGTTTTATCGATTTTCACTCTCAACTTCATTACAATTATAATGAAAGTAATGTTCTTTTTATTCCACTAAATTTCTTTTGACAATTATCAATACTTGTTACCTTTAACCTCAAAATTCATCTTGCAGTAACAGGAAACTAGTTCTGAAGAAAAGATTTCACAACCTGCAGGCTATATGTAACTGATGTTGCAAAATCCGAATTAAATTGGTACAACACATATTCCAGTTACTCCGTGACAGTGTGATAGTGATTTGTGCCAAAGTCTGGTTCTCATAGTTTTTGGAATTAAAATTTGAGTTTGAGAATTGGCATCATGTTTTTGAAAGCAAACACATAATGTTAAGATTGAGTCAAGTATTTTTAACAATTACTATCAGATTAGTAGTTATTCAATAAGTATTCTAATGTCATGGACTCCAACAGAGTCGGGGTATGCAAAGTGTCATGGTGGAAGAGCAGAATGTTCATCAAACCCTGAAAGATGTCCCAGTTCTTTCATGTTGGGCTTACAGGAAGGATGGAACATGGAATTATTCCTACATACAACCTTTGTGAGCTCTGTGGTCTAATACTATGAACTATAGAAAAGAGTTTTTGAAAAATCTGAATAAAAGAAGAAAGTAATTTATAAATTAATAAGGATTTACGTGGACTAGGGAATAATGTTGACAGATGTGTAAAATAACCTCTTTCTTTGAGACAAGGTGGTGGAGCGTATGTGTGTGTGTTTGCGTTTTCAAACTCCAGACCCATGCTGTGCTCAGCTGGGGGTCAGCAGTGTTCCAAAGCCCCCAGCTTTTGGAAAGAGAGAGGAGACTGATGCGGGAATCAAATCTTCGGCATTCCGGCCTGGGTCCCTTGCTCCTGAGCTTCAGAAGGAGAAATGGAGCTTGAAGGGTTTTTTTTACTTTCCTTACAATCTTTTCTTTCCTTTTCCCCCCTCTTCCATGTTCAAATCCCTCTGTAGCCAAATGGGGGATGGAGCAGACATTGACATTCCCATTTCATCCAGAAAACGAGAATTTGGCAGCATTGAAAAAGCAGGATTGAAGAGGTATGTGGGTCACACTTCCAGCTACTGTAGCTAATGGAATGTCTAAAACTCTTATTATACTTAAGGTTGTTTAATATAATATTTAATATTCAAACAGGCTCATTCACATTTCAAACTGTCCTTCAGTAGAAAGCAGCATAAAACAGCAGGTTAAGTTAATTAAGTTAATTGTGCAATTAATTTGCATTTATAGCTTATTTCATGCTATGACGAGTTGATCACGTCATGAACTGGGTTGGCACTATAATCAAGATTTGAACTTGGCCACAAGTAAAAGAGCAAGTAGGTTTAATGGACCACCAACTCAAGGTGACAAATTAGAATGAGCTTACTTGTAAATCCACCTCACCCTTTCTAATCACATCATTGAGCAATTAGGTGCATTATCTAAATATACTTTTTAAAAAGTTACATTGTGCTAAGCCTAAATTCTAGTTATTTATTCTTATTCATTCTTTATTTGTAGAAACCTGCATTTCCATCAAAAGATTTGGTCTTACATTGCAAAGATGCTTTATGTTTACAAAGAAATTATAGGAGGAGATGAATAAGTATAATAATACACTCATAATGTTTTAGCACTTGGCCTGACTGAATCCCAATACATTTGTTTTATGGTCTAATCAATGTAATGAAAGCCAAGGCGCTGTGTACACTGACTTATACATTATACTTTTTTTTTCTATTATTTCTATCACATAAAATATTCTTAATGTTCATTACATCATTGCCATTTATGTAAACATATAAATAAATATTGACAGTAAAAAAAATTAAATAGGTCTACAAAACCAAGTATGGTTTACTAAACTAAGTTGTAAATGAAGCCAGAGAGGGGATTATAACTCAGATTATAAGAGTTTTATCTCGGATCATACACATTGCAGCTAAAGCTGGAATTAGGCAAAGGATATAAATAAACATCCTGGCTCAGTTCCTATTATGAATGATTTTCAGGGATTAACAAGAGCCTTTACAAGTGAGGTGGGAAAACAGGAGATGGATTTGAATATCTCTCTTGAATCTTATAATTGCCGAATTTACAAGCAAGTCAACATTCCAATTTCTAAAATAGCACAAATGGCACTTAATAAAGGATGAAATCTATTAGGGATCTCACTAGCCACAATGTTATCAAGTCTCAGTTATCAATGCTAACAATTTGTAGCACAACATTTGTAGCTTTTGTTCAATTTTCGTTCCATAACAATATGAGCACAAAAAAAGTGGATTACATTAAGAATGCACAACACAAATGCACACAGATATACAGTATATGATGTACTCACAGCGTTTACATTTAAGCTTTTATTTCTTATTTTAGAGAATTCAGGTCACATGCATTTCCTCCAGCGATAATTCATTTGGAATAACAACTGGAAACATGTAGAGTTATGCAAATCTCTTAAAATGTGTAGTCCTGAGTGTGTATGTTTCTGCAGAAATGCTTTGTAAACCTTTGCAGGCAACATCTGATAATCTGATAATATTACAAAGCTATAATTGAAATTATGCTTATTATTTATTTGCCAAACTAGCAATTGTTTAAAAAAAAAAAACAACAACAACGAAAATAATTTCTAGGATGATAAAATAAACAGTTTGACCTTATAAAAAACACCCAGAACAACAATGAAAGTGTCTATTGACATGATAATGGCTGTATTAATACTAGCAAATTGTATTAAAAATAAATATGTTCGCATAGTCATATTTAACTAATTTGCATATGTATATGCATATTTAACATCTCTGAATCCCACAAAATTGTGTGTGTGTATGTATGTTTGTGTGTGCATATGCAAAGCAAGGGTATTAAACGCTGTATGAACGCACGCAGATTTTCTTGGCGGATGAAGGAATAAAATAACGTTTCTGACTGCATTCTTTTCAATATTCAATGTGGTGGCACAGGATTAATGTGGGATATCCGGAAAGAGCCTTCAGGTGTGTATGTGTGTGTATGTGTGTATGTGTGTATGTGTGTGGGTGTTCACTCATAACTGCATTTCTGCTTCATCATATAGCCTATAGCTTTCAAATATTATGTGTATGAGGAGTTTCAAGGTGTGTGTGTGTGTGCGCTTATGGCTAGATTCTTACTTTATCATATAGCCATGGGTGTTGCAGCCATTATATAAAGGGGGACGTGCCCCCGCTGCCGCCCCCTCCCACCGCATTTCAAAATCATTCATTTTGTCTCCCCCCACTTTATTCATGTGAAATACAGTGCATGATTGGCCCATCCACCCAGTGTCCCCACACTTCACAAATGTTTCCTTTCACAAATGACACCCCTGCATATAGCCTGTAGCTGTCACATATTATTGCAAGTTTGGTGGCTTTCAGGATGTGTGTGTGTGTCTTTGTGTGTGTTTTACAGGGTTTTTCCCAGTGACTGATTTTGTGAGTATTGAGATGCGCATCTTTCCTAACTTCTTCTGAATTTTAACACACTGACACTTGTTGACTCCCTAGCCAATTTTTAAAACCAAAGATTCCAAATAGAACTGGTAAGCCACACTTGATGTAATGTCACTGCATGAATTGGATATTAAATTTGTTTTCAGATCTTTTTTTATTATACACATACAGTAAAGGTTATATATTAATATGTTCATTTCGTATCTTGTGATATTTTACTCTTTATTTACCCACATGCATGTTGTATGTTGTCTCAATTGTCAGTTAATTATATTTTAATTAATGTATTTTTATTTTATTATTACACTGGCCCAGTTCGGCTCAAGTGGCTTCATGTTCATGACTTTTTCATTTAGTATTTCATTTCTATCCCTGTTTGTTTCAACACATGCCAGCAAGCATAAACATTAACATAGACTAGAATGATGATGATGATGATGATGATGATGATGATGATGATGATGATGATGATAATGATGATGATGGATATTGAATGAATTGTCTAGATTGATTAAGAATGTAATAAATATAATCACAACAATTTATTGTCAGTAGTTGAAGAAAAACGTTGCTGTACTGGTATGTTGCAAATATTTAAAGTTGCATTTATGTATTAATTTACTCAAATATTTACCGTCGCACCATTAGCCTGTTATGGGTTTGCTGCAGAAAAGAAATGCTAATTAAATATTTTTTTCATTAGAATCCATTAATAATAGAGTGCAGCATCTGTTACGTCCGTGCCCTATTTCTCTAATGCTGAGGGAATTACTTGTGCAAAACACCAATGGTGATTAAATGAACTGCGATTTGCGTGAAAAATTTCTTGTAAATAAACTAATTGGCATATATGTGTGGGAATGGGTGGATGTGCAATCGGAGTAGCAGAAGGAGGAGTTAATGACATAGGCCAGGGGTTGTAGTTTGTTAGAAATACAGTAGAAAGCGTGACTGCGGACTCGTCCTACTTTCTGATCCGCCACATCCATTAAGGCACGTAGGCAAACCCTCGGGTGCACACACTGGCTCCATGTGTTTTTTCCTATTAGCTCACATGTTGCACTGTGGCGTTATCTGGGATGCCTCTGGCTCAGAAAACGAACACAAAAAATGCTTTGGGCTTATAACAAAGCGTTTACACGTACTGTTCACTGCTAGAGACTCTGTTGTCAAAGCTAGCAGTGGGCTTATAATCATTTGTGTTGAAATCTAGTCATTTGTATTTTTTGAATGTGTGAGCAGATTTTTAGATTGTCTTGAGGCATGATTGTCCCCTAAAACCCTTAGATTTGTGAGGTTTTTGTGGGTTTGTGAGGGCATTTTTATATGTGTGTGCGTGTGTAGGTATTGGTCAGGACATGGACAGATTCTTTTTTGTTACTGAGATTTGCTTTAGACCTGGACCTCAAAAGGATAATAAAACACAATGTGTGTTTGTGTTCTGTGTATGTGTGTGTGTGGGTGGGTTTATGAGGGCATTTTTATACGTGTGTGCGTGTGTAGGTATTGGTCAGGACATGGACAGATTCTTTTTTTTGTTACTGAGATCTGCTTTAGATCTGCATCCTCAAAAGGATAATAAAACACAATGTGTGTGTGTGTGTGTTTGTGTTAGGTGGTCACGAGGGCCTGACTATTCCCTAAAAGATGACAATAC
The DNA here is from genome assembly GCA_032718565.1 of Distichodus sexfasciatus. Taxonomy (NCBI): domain Eukaryota; kingdom Metazoa; phylum Chordata; class Actinopteri; order Characiformes; family Distichodontidae; genus Distichodus; species Distichodus sexfasciatus. The sequence continues at coordinate 114,931 of JAVGVS010000458.1, read as the reverse complement.
CTGACATTTGTCATATTTTTGTGGTCTAGTGAGGAAATTTTCACCGGTCTTCACGAGGATGAAATGTTTGTATGTTTATATGGCTTTAAGGTGTTTATGAAGAAATGTTCGACAATATGTTTTTGTTACAAGGTTTACTTTAGACCTGGACCTCAAAAGAATAGCAAGAGACAACTGTGCTTGTTTATTCATGTTTTTGAGTAGGTGGTTATATGTGTGTGTATTGGAGGTGGTTTTGAGGGCCTGATTGTTCCTTAAAAAGCAAGCAAAACCTGAGGTTCGTGGCTTTGTGAGGAGATTTTTGAGGGCCGGTCCTCATGAGGACAAAGTACCTATGTGTGTTTATATACATGGTCGTGAGGGCATGGTTGTCCCCTAAAAGACAGTCAGTCCTTTGTGTCACAAGAGAAATTTGCCTTTATAGAAAAGTTTGATAAAAATTAGATAAAAGGATACTTTTGGTTACTGAGGTTAATGTTACGGTTAGGTGTAAATGTATTTGACTAAATGGCATAGCAAAATGGAAATGTGTGTGTGTTTGTTTGAAAGGAGAAGGGCAGAAAAGAGGGAGGATAGAAGGTCGAAAAGTGGGATTATTGCTGTGCGATGTGTTATTACGATGGGTGTAGCTGCCAAACACACCCAGCGTCTCTCACACACACACTTTTCCCAACCTCCTCTTGGGATAGCAATTAGCTTTTACCGCGCTGGCGTGTTTTTAATTTAATTAGCAGCAGCTCGCTCTCCTGTTGCGTGACTGGAGAAGACAGAGAGAGAGAAAATGAGTGAATGTGTCATGTCTGACAGATGTGTGAGGCCTCTCGCTCCTCCCAGAAAACCACACCATGACTACACAACTTTACCGTAAACTCGCGTGTCGCTCGTCAAAATGGCGTGTTTGCATCATCGGTGCCTGGTGAGTAATGATAGATAAACCTCACGTGATCTTTAGTATTCAGGCTCATTCTGGTGAGATATTTGCTGCAAAAATCAGTGTGATGTGTGATACCTGGATCATGGTCTGTCTTCTTCCGTAATGCAAATAACATATGCTATAACAGTTTATAGATTTGAGCTTATACAGATTTGAGCTTATATAGAATTGAGCGTATTTAGAAGCTCAGCAGTTCATTGTTCATAAAGTGAAATCATTTGTTTCTGCATCTAGGTCAATGAATTCATCTTACTTTTGGATACTGGAGTTGGATATAGAGTTTGGATATGGCAACTGTAATTAAAATGTAAACTAACTGCCATTTTTATGGTAAACAACTGACAGAAAAGATAATGAGGATTTAAAAGTAACCAAGCATAAATCATAGAAAAAGACTCAAAATAAATGTATAGACTCTGCTATAAGAAAATACAACAATTAGTTAATGATAGAAAGTAAGGTTAGTTTTTTATTTAAAAAGTATGAGAGCAACAAATACTGGATACTATTGTAATTACAAATATGTAAATTAAGCACATTAAAAATAGCAGTAACAATTATTATAAATTAATTTATCGATTGTAATTTAGTAAAAAAAAAAAAAAAATACTGTGTTTACTTAATATTTATACTTAATACTGTTTATTTAATATTTGCAGTTTTATGGTTTATAAATATTGAAATACATGTTTATATAACATAATATACATTATAAAGAGGATTTGAGTCCACCACATGCCAGATTATATAATAATAAATAATAAAATTATTCTTGCAGTATAAACATATTATTAGCAATAAAATATTAAATAAATAAATGTGTTCACTGGTACAAATGTATAAAATAGAATAATTTATAATAATGTAATACTTATATTTAATTAGGTATTTTTAATATGTTACAGTTTTATATATTTAATAATTTATAATTTTATATGATTTTCTAGTTCTTAATTTACTTCCAATTTATTTTTGTGTCCTCCTCTATATAGAATTTCATATGTATTTCTCATTAATAAGACAACTTAAACATTAATATAAGCCTAATAAATTTTAACAAACCTCAGACATGATGAATGATAAGCCGTAGGTGGCAATTTTTATACAATCACCACGCTGGAGGAAGTTATGATCATGTTTCATACCCATGCTGGTGTGTGTGTGTGTGTGTTGAATCAAAAAGTGGCTCTACATCATTGCATGGCATGATCTGAGCATCTCGTTGCTTATTTGGCTTAGACACTCAATAAATGTGAATTTACCAATGAGAAATCCCAAAACAAAAACCAACAAAATGATGGGAAAGCACGCCTGAATCCCTCTTTTTTTTTTAAAGTGAGGGTTTTTTGTTTTCTGTCTTTTTTGCTCGGCTCTTGGAGCTCTTTAATGCTGCCTGCCAAACCATGTCTAATGACTCCTGGAGAGAAGGAGCTGGATTGGAGGCCCCCCTTCCAAAAAAAATAAGGAGCTTAGGGCTTACATTTCAGGGTGCCTTCCCTCCCCGAAAACCCTCCCCAGATAAAAGAGGATGAGCATCTACACCAAAGAGAAGCGAGAGTCGGAGACGGAAACTCTCATTCTCCTCTGTCTCGTTGCTGTCTCAGTTGCAGGCTATGTTTTTTTATTGCATCTGGCATTTTTGTCTGTTTGAGGATCATTCCGTCTTTATCAGCAGATCCATCTGTGTTTGACCCCAGGGTTAATCTTCCTGGGCCTTGTGAGGAAAACTGTAACCGGGTAAGTATTCGTAGATGTGTGTGATGTTAAAACCATTTACCTTGTGAGTTTAGATTAATGATGTTACAGTTAGCATTACTGATGTCGTCTTAGTGATGAAGATGGTTCCTGGAATGAAGGACACTGGATGAGGACGAATGGGGAACATTCGAACAATGCATGTCCATGAGAGATAGAGAGAGAAAGAGAGAGAGAGAGAATGATAAATAGATAGATAAGAAACAGTCTATGTCTCTGTGTGTGATAGGCAGATAGAGAGATAGATCAACAACTTTTTTTCTTACTTTTGACACTTTTGTGTAATGTATTGAAAGAGAGATATACACAGAATAAAACAGAATATTTGATACAATTCGTTAATTATCATACGCTACAGCTTGGAAATGGTCATTTTTCATAAAAAATTGTGTAGGTGCAAAGATTTAAGGATATGGAGACACTCATTTGTTTCAAGGTAGTGTTTGGTAGCCTTTAATAACGGCTGTCATAGCATTTATCATATGTGGTCACGCTAAGTCTTAACTCTAACTGTTTGGGCTTTAAATTTAGAGCATTGTTACTTATCATGAACCAGTCAAGTCAATCATTTTTGGATCCCTGTTCTGCAGAGATGCCTCTTTATTTTGATGTCTGTTGAATCCTGGTGTGTGACCTTGTTGATGAAGCAAGAACTTGGTGAATTTGGAACTTTTTCAAGGTTGTTCTTTATTTCTGGACTGTATTATCTTCAGCACTGATGGCTGAGGATAACGTATAGAAGGGTGTCATGGAGACCGCATGTCTATACATTTAAAGGATGGCCATAATAATTAATGCCCTCATACTGGTACGAACCTCAAATCGGCTCAACCCTGAACACATCTCACACATTGTTAATTAACCAATCTGGATATTGATTTCCTGTTTTAAATCAGTCAAAACAGGAGCTCTGGGGATTTGCCAGTAGATAGCATCTGAATGCAGAATTTTGTTATGAAATAGTGAATAACACCAAAAACAAGTAAACATAGTCTTGTTTATTTAATTATGTTCCTACTGGAAAGTTAGGCAGAAAATAAAGACACAATTTTTTTATCTGATGAAAACCATCCCATTCATTTATGTGTGAAATCAGTTTTCATTTCATGCTCTGCTGTTCTTTGTCTTTTTTTCCTTTCATTAATTCAGTCATTCATTATCGGAACCGTTTCCTATTCCTATGAAATCATTTCATATATTAGTTGCTCTTCACAGCATTTCCAATAATCTAATGATTACATTTTTTTATTTCCTGTAAAAGCATGATGTAATAACCTTTTTGGAGGTGTAATTAAAGAATTTATCATGTGTGTATTTATGGTTTATTTTTCAATGTGTGTTCATTCTTTACACTATTATGGACAATACATGATTAATTAATAAACTGCAAGGATTTAAGAAGCAGCATAGATTTAAAGTGAGGTTGTTTACTCATATTTGAATAAATACTGTCAAAACACTATTAAGTCTCTTACTGTACTGCTGTTACGTCTTTCAGTGCAGTGTGTTGTGAGCATATGTTATTCCTTCAGTATCCATTGTACCTGATACTAGGTACAGTACTGTGCAAAGGTCTTGGCATCCCTTCTTTATATTTTGAAATATATAATAAAGTGCTGGGTACAGTAATGTATCACAATAGGTGCAATAAAGGTAAATATAATGTAAATAATGGAGCATTCCTTAATGAAAGTCAGTGATTATTTTTGTCGCTGTGAACACACCACAGCACAGCACACAGTGCACCACAACGAAATGTGACCTCTGCATTTGACCCAGCCGTGAAGGAGCAGTAGGTAGCTAACAAGGACAGTGCCTGGGGAGCAGTGCTGGTGGATGGTACCTTGCTCATGAGTACCTCAGTGGCAACTTACCGGTCTGGGATTTGAAACCACGACCTTCTGATCACAGGCTGAACGCCCAACTGTTATGCCGCCAACCACCCAATACTACATAATAAACAAAGTCTGGCTCTTTGGAAACTAAATATGAAGCCTCAAGACTTTTACACAGTAATGTATACTAGAGGAACAGCCCCACTTTTTCAAAGATAATCTCTTTATATTCAGTCCTTGTTTCATCTGATTTGCATCTTCCTGATATTTTTAAGGTCTTCACTACCCAAGAAGGCAAACTTAAAACAAGTGCTTTAGGCCGTTGACTCGAGACACAAAGGTTTGCTTGTGTCTTGTGTGCTCTCTGCACACTGCTAGTGACTGCTTAATCTACTGACCTGAATGAGGTTAACAAACACACAGAGACTGAGAGAAAAGTAAGGGTATACTGTGTTTGAATATCTTGAGAATACACATATTGACTAACTGTCAGCAGCCTTTGACTCCTTGTGTCACAGATGAGGGATCTGATCGCACATACAGATTCTTTGGCCTCATTTGAAGTGGCCAGTCAAGTCTGATTCTTGTCACACTGAATCATCTGATATCCTGTCCGGAATAAAAATAAGGGCAAGTGATAATAGCACAATCTTGTGAATTCTAAAGAAGGAGAAAACAGACACTTTGGTGCTAGAACTAAGACCATTTTTATGATTAAATCTGGGTAGTTGTAAATGTTTTCTTCTGTCGACATGAGCAATGAAGTTGCAGGATCTTAAATAGATGGTTGCTGTATCCACTACACATAAAATCTCATAAAATTCAGGTTAAAGCAATAGACTAGAGCTGCACCAGACTGGGTGATTTTCAGCAAAATTATTATTTTTTCTGTCTCTTGTTTCTTTCAAATAATGCATTAAACATTTATTGTTTTTCACTGGGAGATGTTAGAATTGTTGCTCTTCTAGAAAGCCAACAAATACAACAGTTTTCTTCTGCTGTGAAATGGGATAAAAGGATAAAATAGCTTCCAAAACCATTTATCTCCCACATGACCTTGTAAAAAAAAGAACAGCAACACCACTCAGAAATTCAGCTTTTAAATGAAGGACAAAGTGTACACAGGTGCATCCCACATCCTCCATCTTTCCAAGGTAAAACTTGTTTTCCTCATGTTCTTTTCTCTTATGCAGTGACAAGGAACGTTGCATAATTGTGAAATTGGCCCAAATAAAATGCATAGGCAATCAATTGTGCATGTAATCTCATTGATGAACAATAATTTTTAAACTAAACTCATCTGAGCAAAACTTAGCAAGTAAGTGGCACTTTGATGTGATAACGTTTGAATGTTGATTTTTAAAATGAATGGCTAGTTAAAATAAAGTGGGAGAAAATGTGCAAGAATATCCTACGAATCCTAGTTTCCTAGTTTATCCTACTATCCTAGTTTCCCTCGTCACAAACCTCACCTTCTGTTTGGAAGTTGATCTCCCAACATCCTTTTCAAAACACTCACATTCCAAACTAATGAATGTACCTCGTCCTACCCACATCTGCCGTATCACTCCGCACATACCACATAAACCGGAGTTTACATCCACCCAAAACCTATTTATTTAAATTTAAAAAAATATATATATATGGGGGTTTTTTTTCGAAAAAATAAATCCTCTCTCTGATTAAGCGTGTAAAGCTGGGAGGCTGACAATAAATTAAGTACCGGCGTCAGGTCGAGACCTAATTTCTTGGCTGCGGTAGAATACATTAACCGCATTCTTGGTGTAAGAACTTCCTCTGAAAGACGCCATTTTAAGGTCCAGTTTGCAGCGCTGCGCCAGGCTCAGTTTCACTCCAAGCTTGCTGAGGATCTTACGGCTGCCCGCGATTTTGCCGGGTGGTCTCGCTGTTTTACTTCCCCTCTTCGGAGATCAAAATTTCCGACTGAATAAAGAAGAGTGCTTATCCATTTATAGCGGGTAAGTTCATGAACGTGTGAGTGATTTAAAGTTTTAGCCTCTTTCTGTGACGAGGTTGAATTCTCCGTGCTGAACGTTCGGGGCTGGATCTACTTTTTTGGTCTGCCTGTATCGTTGCAAAAGAAGCAGCTTTTGTAAGAGTTTGTGTGTTTTTGTCTTCATAAGTAGTCATAAAGCAATCCATAAACAACATATTTGCGAAACGTTTTCAGTTTTAGCTGTTTACGGCAAACACAGCCGCCTTCCCGGCTACGCTAACGCTGATGGCGAGTTGTAACGGGCTGCGTTCCAATTCGCACTAAAGTGTCTATTCTTCATGCAAGTTAGGTTTGGAAAACTCGTGTAGCGTACTAGGTAGTGCGCTAGTGAAATTCGGAACGTAACATCGTTCAATAACGATAACGATTAGCTAGCGAAGTTAATTTCACTTGATGGACAAGAAAAACATTCTTGTCCTACTAACTCGCCACAAACAGTCGCTTCTTTGGGCCATTCTCATGCTTTATGGACAGATACGTAATTGGTTGATGTAATATAATAACAATTTCAGTTGAATTTATTAAGCTAATGTTAGCTGGCTTACTACTGTTATCTTTGCTAGCGTTGGCTAACCTGCGTGACGCTAGTTTCAAAATATTGACCTAGCTTTTTCAACATTTCAGAGGTGAACTGGCATTTAGCTATATTTGTTTGTGTGTGTTTATAATTTTGATGTTGCTTTGAAGTGTTTCGTTAAGAGTTTTAAGGCAGGAAAGAACACACACGTATCGGTCATCCAGAACATAGTGTTGAATTCTGACTGGAATTTTGCAGCGTTCTTGTACGCGAGAGGAAGAGGCGGAGGGAGGGTTAGAAAAGGACGTTTTGTGGGATCGTAATCCCGGATCCGCTCTGGTAAATGGTGCGAGGTGGCGGACGGTGACTTGGTTCGGCGTCTTTGCTCTGGAGGAGGGAAAAACCCCGCGGCGAGGCGAGAGCGCTGCATCCGTTTTCCCTTACGACAACGGCGCGGAAAATACAGAACCGCACGCCGGTCTAGTGACGTCACGAGGCCAGTGAAGAGTACGGTACGTTGGTACGGTACGGTACGCTTTAGAAAATCGGTATGGAACTTTTCGAAAGCGTTCGGTGTCCGTTGCTTTTTCCCTAGTTATCATTAGCTTACTCTGCTAATTGCACCTTCGGTCCTCGCATCTTTTCATAGACCAGTGTGGGCTTGCTTGTGCAAAGCGAGGTTTCAACTTGTAGCCAATGTTGTTAGTAGGACTAAGTTTCATCTGTATGCGATATTAAAGTACTTCAGCGGTCAACGATTCAATGTCCACTGAAGAAGTGTGCTTTGACTTAGATTCGTTATGAGCTCAGGAGCTAGAGATCCGATATGAAATGAGCAATCACTTCCGTTCATATCAAGTCTCTGAAGCAACTAAATATCATTTGACATTTTTGTTTCTGCGCTTTTTCCATGCCTAATAAAAGTTGTGTTGAAGCCAGATGACGTGTCCGTACATACTTGGGGATAAACGTCACAATGTGTAAAATACTGGGGCTTGCTGAACATTGAATTGATGTATCGTTGCGCCTAGTACCCAGCACAAGCAAATGATGATTTGGTTGCTGATTCGTCAGATATAGAAATGTGAATTGCAAGGGTCGCTAGTTGGCACAGTTCATGTTTTTCCTCTCAAACTGGACAGCGTTTTTTAACCTGGCTTATGCTGATTAATTATTTGGAGAATAGTGGTCACATCTCAGGTTGCTGTCCATTAATTCAAGCTTATAAAAATGACCAAACTAAATACTAATAAGCATTAGGGCTGCACAATATATTGCTTCATCATTGTGACGCGTCTCAAGTTAACACAAAGTCGAACACGTTATGCTGCAGTTTTATTCTTCGTAAAAAAAAAAAAAAAGTTCTGATAGGCGTTCTCTTGTCTTTTTACAAAATTTACCATTTACTTTACAGTTTAATGATCCTTAGATAGTTCAAGACAGCCATTTGAAATGTGTAATGCCAGGTGTAATGTTTTTTACCCCCTATGTTAAACATCTGTAGTGGTGTATCACAGTTGAGTTCTCCTTATATTCTTAAATTACAAGTTTACGGTCCATTTTCTTAACCCATGGCCATGGAGGTGTTGTCGAACGGTGTCCTGTTTGATTTGAAGAATCCATTCCTGAATAGCTTCCATATGAATTTGGGCGATGTGTCTGCATTCCCACGTCTTCTGAATAGTTGTGCTTTAGCTTTTGCCAGTGTTTAAACCCCTGAATTTAGGAGTCTGTGTACCTGGCTGGGTTGTTTTGGGTGCTGCCACAGACTTTTGTGTACAGAAGAGAATTTAGCATGTGAAATTGTTGGTTCACTCCCAAGAATGTCTCAAAGCGGTTGAGTTGGTGTGTTCAGATACTGTATCTTTCTGTAAAAAGTTGTCTGAGATGAGGTGTGCGACTTAATTAACGGCACGCTAGTCTCGCGAAAACTGTTTTCGCAGACTACCACAACTGCCCCCACTTGGCCCCGAAGCGTTTTCCAGCCTCGGCCCCTCACCCATAAAAAGTCTAATTTATTAACTTTGGCACAACTTCACAGCACCGCGACGCCCCTCCTCCTATTAGAAGCTTTCAGTCGGGTTTGGTGTAGGCAGTCATTTGAAGTACAGTACCCCACACAAACACACAGAGTGGAATGTCCAATGCTGACTGCAGGATGTTTTCATAAGTGCGGGTTCCTGTAATTACCTGAATCTGAAAGTGGCTCTTTTTCTCAACCTTGCTGTAAAACAGGCGGTAAATTATTCTGAGAAGCTTCATGAGTTAAGTTTTTATAGTTCATTAGGCTTGTAAGGCCAAAAAACCTTTACCTTGTTAATGTGGTGATGTGACCTGAATATTTATTAAATTGTATGAGAAAGTAATCTGAAAGGAGTTTGCTGTTTGTTTGAAACTTAAGTTTTGGCTGTTAAGGGAGTCGCTGATTTAAGTTTTTGTCATAATATTTAGTCATAGACTTTTGCAGTATTCCTTATAGACCCACTTAAATGAGATTAGGTTACACCTAACCACAAAGCCTGGATGCAATTTGGGCTTGTTAGTCAGCCGTAAAAATGAATGTGCAGTCTTTTTGATGAGTTTATCTTGTGGAGAGAAACAAAGCCGACACTATCGAGGTTCTGTTTTCCTCTCCCTCCCCCTCAAGCTGTGCAGGAAGCCCTACCAAACCATGTTGCAGTGATTTCCGTTTTCCTGGGTTTGTCCACATCCTCTTGCTTTTCTGGAGACATGCAGACGGTTTGTGTCCTTAACTTGGTTTAATTTGCTACATTTTAGCGCTGTGTAATGCTGATTTTTTAAAACTTTAATAGCCTGCTTATTCAGGCCATGATCTACTTTTGGGTTCCTGTTTTTGTCCTTGAGTTTTTTTTTTTCTGTGTGTGTGTGTGTGCTAGTTTATATAGCACATTATACAGAATCAAGGCTTCTAAAGATGCATTGGTGGCACGTGGATATTACAGCTTATGGACAGAATGCTAGAAGAAGTAGTGAAATATTCCACGCCAGCTAAAGGCAAACAAAACAACGATGGTTGTGTTGGTTTTGTAGGTTGACTGGTGTTTTCTTTGAGTCCAGCTGATGCATTTAAGACCAATTCTAATTTTGATTTTTGGCAATTAAGAAAAAGATCTTAACACACTTTAAGGAAATAGTAGTTTAAGTCCTCACTATGATTTAGAGGACTAAAATAAGGCTGTTTTATTGTTAAAGTGCAAAACTTGCCGAGAAGTTTTTTCTGGTGGGCAAACGCTGCAATGACACCCCTCATAACAATAAAAATTTGTTTTGTGTCTTATTTTTACAGATCTGATACAGTTTTAGGAGTTATCTGCAACTGGCTGAAACCGTTTGACAATATCTGTACACTTTTTTCCCCAGTCAGGATGTAATTTACTTTACATGTTGGTGTTGCTAGAGGTGGTTAGTTTTTGACTGGAATGTTAGTTTCAAACATTTTTGACTGGATTATCAGAACAGACCTTTCAAGTCACATTCCAGATGGACAGTGAACTTGCGTATGTGGACCTTGATATGATTGTTTCCCAGTTCTTGTTCAAGAGGACTTCCAATTTTCCTTTATTTGGCCAAATGGAAACAGTGGCAAGTCACATTTCTCTGATCTGCGAAGAACTAGGAATACAACTTAAGCCCTTGGCCCGTGTATAGACTTTTGCATTATATCAAGCTCCTGTTATCCCCTGTTGCTTCACAGTGGCTTCCTCATAGACCTCTCAGTGAGACTTCTCTCCCAGTTTTTAAGTTTTTTTTTAAAGTTTGAGACTAATTAGAGTTGAGTTCTAAAAGGTTTTAGAACGAATCTGATCCCAGTTGAGGTTCATCTGTCCTAAGGCTGTTTACTTTGTTCTCTTCATTACACTGTTTGATGCAGCTTTGTGCTCCCATCAAGTTTTGATGAATGAAGGTGACTAACCCCCAGGAATGTTTTTACTGGCAGTGCCAAGATGACTCGGTGCGAGTGAGTGACCCGATTGCTTGAATGCAGGGAGTTTCCCTAAGAACACAAAGCTTGAGGTTCTCTGTGAGAGGCAGCTGTTGTCTGAAGGCGAGTTCAGTATCAAATTTCATGCTGTTTGTAGCAGCCGCTGTCGCTTGTCTTCACTCACTGCTCTTCCAAGTCACACTGCTCACTTCTGCATGGCTACTAAGATGTCTTCTTTGCTTCATGTTAATGGGTTTTTTTTTGTCTGTTTGTAGATTCGGAAAATAGTTCGGACTGAGGGCTCGGCAGCACGATGGCTACCCAGTGTAAGTATTCCTACTTTCGGTCAGACGCGGTAAATGCTCATCAGAGTGATTCACCACTTTGAAACCAATACTCCCAAACCCTTACCACACAACTAGGCCTACATGTCTTCTGAATGTGATGGAACCTCCTGATAAAATGGTTTAGAAAAAGTGAAAACAATTCACGTTTGTTTTTAACAGACACACAGATATTGCTCCTTGGAGCAACTTAAGGGCTGAACTTTGAACCCCCAGCCCTTATCTTACGTACCAGTAACTAAATGTTGGTATTTAGAGACTTGGAGAGATGGCTGCAGAGCTGATTTCATTTTATCCCCCACTCTACTCTTGTTTTCTTCTAGCTGATCTGATGGAGCTGGACATGGCAGTGGAGCAGGACAGAAAGGCTGCGGTCAGCCACTGGCAGCAGCAGTCCTACCTGGACTCAGGTATCCACTCTGGCGCAACCACCACCGCCCCATCCCTGTCTGGCAAGGGCAACCCAGAGGAAGAAGATTTGGACAATCAGGTGCTGTATGAGTGGGAGCAAGGTTTCAGCCAGCCTTTCACCCCGGAGCAGGTGACAGGTAAGGACTAGCGCCAGTGCCAAATGTGTTGGGAGTTCTCATACTATTTTGGCTAGAGAACTGTGTAACGCTCGTTGTTTGTTGTAGACATGGATGGTCAGTATGCCATGACCCGTGCCCAGCGCGTACGCGCTGCCATGTTTCCCGAGACCCTGGACGAGGGCATGCAGATTCCCTCCACCCAGTTTGACTCTGCCAACCCTACCAATGTTCAGCGGCTAGCGGAGCCATCCCAGATGCTCAAGCACGCTGTGGTGAATCTGATCAACTATCAGGACGACGCTGAGCTGGCTACCAGGGCCATTCCAGAGCTCACCAAGCTCCTCAATGATGAAGACCAGGTAAAGGCCTAAGTTCACAGGCGAAATTTGGCCCTGGCATTTAAGACTATTTGTCTGGAAATCAGTCAGATTGATTTAGAAAAGTAGGCAAATTTATACTATTTTAAAGTGTCAAATGGCAATAAAGGACGCCTTGAAAGCCATTTTGCTGGATGGAAACTTGTTTTGGTTATTTTAAGCCATGTGCTGACCCAGAAATGCATCAGTAGTGACGCATCTTTACAGAATCACTATTGTTGCAATGACATTCTAAAAATGAAAGTACTTACGGTGGATGTTTCTTTTGCTGCTCGTTCTGTCTAGGTGGTGGTAAACAAGGCTTCCGTGATGGTGCACCAGCTCTCCAAGAAAGAGGCCTCTCGTCACGCAATCATGCGCTCCCCTCAGATGGTGTCGGCCATTGTAAGGACCATGCAAAACACCGCTGATGTGGAGACAGCCCGCTGCACAGCTGGAACACTGCACAACCTGTCGCACCACCGAGAGGGCCTACTGGCCATCTTCAAATCCGGGGGCATCCCTGCTCTCGTCAAGATGCTGGGGTGAGGAAGCACTGTGTAAATGTGGAGTAAAAGGGACAAATAAAAAAAAATTTGCAATAATTATCTGCAGATGTGTAACATTGTCGGGTGTGTGGGTTAGGTCTCCGGTAGACAGCGTGCTGTTCTACGCCATCACCACCCTCCACAACCTCCTTCTGCACCAAGAAGGCGCCAAGATGGCCGTGCGTTTGGCCGGTGGCCTACAGAAGATGGTTGCGCTTTTGAACAAGACCAATGTTAAATTCCTTGCCATTACCACAGACTGCCTACAAATTCTGGCATACGGAAACCAGGAAAGCAAGGTAAGGCAACAACATTGTTTCATATAACATTTTCAGGGTTTTGTTCTGCTTTTTGTTTTTCGAAATCTGATTTGTATTTTTGGTCACATTTTAGTTAATAATCCTGGCCAGCGGTGGACCTCAGGCCCTGGTGAACATCATGAGGACCTACACGTATGAGAAGCTGCTGTGGACCACCAGCCGAGTGCTCAAAGTGCTGTCTGTCTGCTCCAGCAACAAACCCGCCATCGTGGAGGCTGGTGTGTTTACGCTTACTCTCGCCCACGCAGGCGTGCTTTAGATCAGAGCGGTCTTTACCCTTTCCGACATCAAAGCAGTGACTCTCTTTGACCCACATGCTACGGTAGAAATTGCTGTAAGTTTGTTTACTCTTGGTTCATATTCTGTGTCTTTTTTTTTTTTTTTTTTCCCCTTCTTCTCTCAGGAGGCATGCAGGCACTTGGACTTCACCTGACTGACCCCAGCCAGCGACTGGTACAGAACTGCCTCTGGACTCTCAGAAATTTGTCGGACGCGGCCACCAAGCAGGTACATGCTAAGTGTGTGGTAATACTGGAACTGAGCCCAAACCGTAACTGGAACCAGTGCTTTTGTATTATCTTCTAACAACGTTATCCAGACAGCTGAATAAATACTCATGGTATTAGGGGCTTGCCCTAGAAACTATCCACTGCAGAAAAAAACTGTAACAGTGAATGGCTGCTGAAACACCATGGCAACTGGTTAGCAAAAGTCATATGTTGTTTGTATGTTAAGATGGAGCCACAAATGAGTGTCTTTGTCCATTTTGGAATACGGCACCAAATATATGTCTAGCACTTAATCAGCTTTTACGCCAGCTTGGATTTGTCACATTGCTTCTTTCTGCTTGTCTGAAAGGATCAAAAACTAGTGCCCAAAGTACACTTGGTTCTTGAAAGTGCTGCACATATTATATAATCTAGCCTATTGACACTGTTGTGTGGTTAGTTTTTTAAATTTTCTGGTCTGGAGGTAAAAGGCAGTCAATGTCTGTTAGCCAGTGCCAATTTCCACTAGTCCAGTGGTACCTAAATGTTCTGTCTACTTCCCCTCCTGTAGATGTAGAAAATTTCCGAGCTCCCACGTCAGACGTACACATCTTTTGCTTCGAACTCCCACTGGAATTTCTTTTAAACATTGCAATTCATATATAACTGCAACATTAAACAACTGGACTTTGGAAACAGTTAAAGTGCTTTTTTTTTAATGTTTCATTTTTTATCATTTATACCAGTGTTTATTCAGAAAGTGCATAAGTGCTTCTTTATTCTTGTCCAACCCCTGATGCATGTCTTAATTGCACGTTCTAGGAGGGCATGGAAGGCCTCCTCGGCACCCTGGTGCAGCTCCTCGGCTCCGACGACATCAACGTGGTGACGTGTGCGGCTGGCATCCTGTCCAACCTTACCTGCAACAACTACAAGAACAAGATGATGGTGTGCCAGGTGGGCGGCATTGAGGCGCTGGTCCGTACTGTGCTTCGAGCCGGTGACCGGGAGGACATCACCGAGCCGGCCGTCTGCGCCCTGCGCCACCTCACCTCTAGGCACCAGGATGCTGAGATGGCCCAGAATGCCGTGCGGCTGCACTATGGCCTCCCTGTGGTGGTCAAGCTACTGCACCCGCCTTCACATTGGCCTCTTATTAAGGTGGGTAGTCACTGTGTAACGAACATCTGCTGGTGTTGACTAAAAATAATGAGCTTGTCTGATCAGTGCTTTTGTTTCTCACCCAGGCAACAGTTGGTCTGATCCGTAACCTGGCACTGTGCCCAGCCAACCACGCACCCCTTCGTGAGCAGGGTGCCATTCCTCGATTGGTCCAGCTGCTGGTCAGGGCGCACCAGGACACCCAGAGACGCACCTCCATGGGTGGCACTCAGCAGCAATTTGTGGTGAGCGTGGGTCAGATAATATAACGTTAAGTGAAAAAAAATCATGGTTTTGCAGTATTACGGCATTCCAGACAGTTCTAAAGAGTTCTTTTTTAAAATGTCTGAATAAAAAGCTCCATATTCTACTGAAGATTTTTTTTTAATATTAAGTATGACATTTAGTAAATATGGTTGTTAATGTTAGTTCTGTCCAGAAAGAGACGCAGCTTTCACTACAAGAACGGTACGACGAAAAAGTTGTGCTTTTTCAAACTGTGGTACAGCTTGAAACATCAAACCAGCCCATGCGTAATCGTGACTGAAGGGTAAACAGTGAAAATTCACGTCTGCATTGTGGTCAAAATTCTCATTTGCATCCAACAGGAGGGAGTACGGATGGAGGAGATAGTAGAAGGCTGCACTGGGGCTCTCCACATCCTGGCCAGAGATGTGCACAATAGAATCGTCATCAGAGGACTCAACACCATTCCTCTGTTTGTACAGGTATTAACCAAATGGAAACTTCAGCAGATTACTGAACCCTAAACCCTGGGCTAAAATTTGCAAGGATGTTTTCAATTGCTTAATACTTAAGTTCCATAATGGCATGTTTTAATCCAAGTATCATTAATTGAGCAAAATCACATATGAGCAACGGAGTCTGCTTAAAACCAAAGCCCCTTGTAGCCTTGGTCACTTTGGGCATTGTGAAACCCTTGACAAGTGTGTAGGTGTTGTGCTTAGAGTAGTCCTTTTTGTCTAAAGCAGTTCCGTTTTAGAAGTCTACTAGGATCTGTAAATGGCATTGACTGAACGCCTAATTACTGTCTCTCGTGTGCGTGCAGCTGCTGTACTCTCCAATCGAGAACATCCAGCGTGTGGCCGCCGGCGTGCTGTGCGAGCTGGCACAGGATAAGGAAGCGGCTGAGGCCATCGAGGCAGAAGGAGCCACTGCACCCCTAACTGAACTGCTGCACTCCAGAAATGAGGGAGTGGGTGAGTTGTTTTTCTTGCCTCAGATTTCTTTAAACAGCAAGGCATGTTCATTTACTACTTGAGCAGTAAACTGATGCAGATTTCTTTTACTTGCTCTAGCAGTATGCTTAGATTTTAAAGCCATTTTGTTGCGAGAGCTATGAACACTAACGCATGTGATTAATTTGCAAATTAAACCTACGACTAAGCTTGGGCCAAACTCCCTCCAACATAGATGGAGGAAAAATTAGGCTTTTTAAAAAATGGTGTCCATCTACTTTATAGATAAAGATGTGACTGGCGCTTGCATGAATTGTAATAACAGGGAGGCCTGAGATATTGTGTGAGGAGAAAGTTAAGGTTTGGAAATGTTCTTATCTACAAAAGGGGGGCCCAGCAGGAAAAAGTTTGGGAACCACTGCTCTAAAGAAATGAAATGAGCTTTTGAACGTTTGAAACCATTGCCCCTTTCTTTTCCAGCCACATATGCGGCAGCAGTGCTGTTCAGAATGTCAGAGGACAAGCCTCAGGACTATAAGAAGCGCCTCTCTGTGGAACTGACCAGCTCCCTGTTCAGAACGGAGCCCATGGCTTGGAATGAGGTGTGTAAACGTACTGTTTAAAACATTGTGGCACAGCCCTGAGTCAGCACAGAATTGGTATTTTTCTCACTTAATGGTGTCGAACACTAATATCAGTTCCTATGTAATCTGACGAAGTGTAACGATGTGTAGCTTTTTTTTATATGAACAGATGATAAAAATGGGGACTACCGGGGGCGGGAGAAGTATATGCATTCTTATTAAATAACGTTAAAAAATGAGCAAGGAGGAGAGGTTTTCAGTGTCACTGTTGTTCCGAAAAGAAAAAGGGTGGGATTGGGTGAGGATGGGATTTAGGGTGGGGTCAGATATAGAAGTTTCTTTTCTATGCTATCTTGACGTAGTCTCTATTGAAGCGACTCTATTGGTATTTTTCTGTACCAGTACACCCCGATTCTACATGTCTAATTCGCTAATGTGTTGCAGAGTCTGAATCTGCAACTTGTGCCAAATTTGTATTTTTGTTATTTATTTTCTGCTGTACTTTTCCAGACTGGAGATATGGGTCTGGATATTGGTGCTCAGGGTGAGCCTGTTGGGTACAGACCAGATGGTAAGAGATCTGATTTGTTTTTGCCAATACTGCTGATGTTTAATGTTTTTGGATAAGTTGTTTTCTCAATTTTCTCTCTTTCTTTGCACAGATCCCAGCTTTCGTTCCTTCCACTCCGGTTATGGCCAAGACGGCCTGGGCATGGACAGCATGCTGGAGCACGAGCTGGCCGGCCACCATCCCGGAGCCGAATACCCCGTCGAGGGCCTGCCTGACCTGGGACATGCCCAGGACCTGATGGACGGCCTGCCCCCCACAGACTCCAATCAGCTGGCCTGGTTCGACACGGACCTTTAAACGAGGAGTCCGGGAGTAGTGAAGGTGAGGATTCGAGTTGATGCAAACTCAGAATACTAAACTATCAGCCTAGTAACATCAGTTGAGTGATCGCGACGCCCATAGCATTGATCTTAAATGAAAAACATTGATCAGACAGCATACATATAGTAACATCCCTCGCCAGACTATCGCAGGCGTCAGCCTATTTCATTACATTTTTTAAATGTGATAACACCGGCTATAAGTGCCATTTGATTGTTTTTTTTATTGAAAGTGTTTGGGTGAAAGCAGCATATATTGTCTCATTGATTAATGACTCCATTGCATCACATTGCATCGTTGTCCGTTGAGTTGATATATCGTACTGTGATGAAACTGGTGGTTTACAGCCCTATAAGCACAATTCCAGTTTGGGAAGATTTTTAACACAAATCAACCCTACTGCAGTCACAGCAAATGTTCAAGTTTTATGTCAGTTTAACAAATTTGTTAAAGTATATATTTTTTTTAAGTGTGTGTTTATACAGAAGTGGAGAAAAACCATTGGTAACGTTTTCATAAATTTAGGAAAATGTTATTCCTAAATAGGCGCAAAACCTAATTTCTCTGTTTTACATTAACTTTTTTCATAATATTTATGGTGTAAATCTCAGATTTGTGATGGTGTTTTTCTTTTTGCCTTCCTCTCCAGATGTTTTGTCTGAATGAATCTGCATTGTGATCTTTTTTTTTTGCCTGACGAGTGATGGAAGGTTTGCCGAGGCGATGGGCGAGCATATCGGAAAGTGCCTGACATAGTGCCCGTGCACATAACACACACACACACCACACCATACACACATCTAAGCACACCACACACATGCACACATGTTGGTGAAGAGAGGCAGTTTTCTTCAACAAGGAAGAAGACAAGAAGTCAACCATGTGGGGTTTTTTTCCCCTCTCCTCATTCCGGAACCTTTTTTTTTGTGTGTGTGCGCGTATAAAAGTTTTTCTTTGCCCTGGATGGAGGAAGGGAAGTTGAGAGGGATTTCAGGAGCGGCTGCTCGTAAGAGTGCAAAAGATTGGAAGGTCTAAAGATAGAACTGTAAACTTTTTTTTTTCTTAGCTTTAATTTTATTCTCTTTTAATCTTTTTACTTTTTTTTTAAGAAAGTCATCCTCTATGGTACTGACCTCTAGCCTGTATTCTTTATTTTTCTTTTCCCACTTTTTCCGTTTTCAACATTTGTATTCCATTTTTTAAAAGAAATCTGTAGTGATGAGTTGTAGTGGAATTGCCTCGTTGCTTTCTCACTTAATGGTGTCGAACACTAATATCAGTTCCTATGTAATCTGACGAAGTGTAACGATGTGTAGCTTTTTTTTATATGAACAGATGATAAAAATGGGGACTACCGGGGCGGGAGAAGTATATGCATTCTTATTAAATAACGTTAAAAAATGAGCAAGGAGGAGAGGTTTTCAGTGTCACTGTTGTTCCGAAAAGAAAAAGGGTGGGATTGGGTGAGGATGGGATTTAGGGTGGGGTCAGATATAGAAGTTTCTTTTCTATGCTATCTTGACGTAGTCTCTATTGAAGCGACTCTATTGGTATTTTTCTGTACCAGTACACCCCGATTCTACATGTCTAATTCGCTAATGTGTTGCAGAGTCTGAATCTGCAACTTGTGCCAAATTTGTATTTTTGTTATTTATTTTCTGCTGTACTTTTCCAGACTGGAGATATGGGTCTGGATATTGGTGCTCAGGGTGAGCCTGTTGGGTACAGACCAGATGGTAAGAGATCTGATTTGTTTTTGCCAATACTGCTGATGTTTAATGTTTTTGGATAAGTTGTTTTCTCAATTTTCTCTCTTTCTTTGCACAGATCCCAGCTTTCGTTCCTTCCACTCCGGTTATGGCCAAGACGGCCTGGGCATGGACAGCATGCTGGAGCACGAGCTGGCCGGCCACCATCCCGGAGCCGAATACCCCGTCGAGGGCCTGCCTGACCTGGGACATGCCCAGGACCTGATGGACGGCCTGCCCCCCACAGACTCCAATCAGCTGGCCTGGTTCGACACGGACCTTTAAACGAGGAGTCCGGGAGTAGTGAAGGTGAGGATTCGAGTTGATGCAAACTCAGAATACTAAACTATCAGCCTAGTAACATCAGTTGAGTGATCGCGACGCCCATAGCATTGATCTTAAATGAAAAACATTGATCAGACAGCATACATATAGTAACATCCCTCGCCAGACTATCGCAGGCGTCAGCCTATTTCATTACATTTTTTAAAGGTGATAACACCGGCTATAAGTGCCATTTGATTTGATTGCCATTTTTTTATTGAAAGTGTTTGGGTGAAAGCAGCATATATTGTCTCATTGATTAATGACTCCATTGCATCACATTGCATCGTTGTCCGTTGAGTTGATATATCGTACTGTGATGAAACTGGTGGTTTACAGCCCTATAAGCACAATTCCAGTTTGGGAAGATTTTTAACACAAATCAACCCTACTGCAGTCACAGCAAATGTTCAAGTTTTATGTCAGTTTAACAAATTTGTTAAAGTATATATTTTGGCGAAAGACGTAGACTTCAATCTTTGAGGATTTCTGAGCTTTTTTCTTGTTAATTTATGATTTAAGATTCTTTGACTGTAACATTGTTATACATGCAGTAAAATGTGTCCTGAAAGATCCAAAAAAACTGCAAATGAAAAAAACAAAAATAAGAATTAACATAGAATTTTTAGTTAAAAGGTTTACAGAAACTTAGAATCTTACAATGTGAACTAAACAGTAAGAATATGCATGTAAAATAGAAAATCTTATAAACAGTGACTATACACATACATATTACAGTAGGAAACAGTGCTGTGAGTGGTTGCAAAATGAATGCGTACGTAGGGGGCATATAAGAATTTACATTAGTTTGTACTTACTAAGGAAGTAGTGATATCATGTCCTGGTTATGACTTTACAATGTCATAATGTATGTTCTCAAATTTAATTTCATAATTAACTTGTTAACCCTTTTTTCAGCTCCAATAATAATAATAATAATAATAATAATATGTATGTCAATAATAATAATAATATGTGTGTTAAGCCATTAGAAATGACTTTAACACACCATCATTACTGTAAGCTTATTTACTTGTTATTTGAGGGCGTTCTGTGTATGCAAACACTTGAGAAAATCTTCGAATTGGCCAACAAGATTAATTGAAAATCGGTCAAAAAATGTTAAAACTAATTTAGGTTAACAAAAAGTTAAGACTAATTTTCCACACTCTCATACCTAAATTTATTTCTCGTCTCTTGTATCCTTTTTGTGGTCAGAGGAATTTCACTGAGCTGCTGCTAGGCGGCAAGCTGTAGTCTGAAGTCACGTTCAGCAGTCTTTTATGCAGAGCAGCCCTTACCAAACCCTCTGCCAGGACTTCAAAAAAAGAGAAAAAAACGCAACTTGTCCACACCACCCCAACCTCCCCTCCCCAAAGAAAGAGGTAGAGACCGGGTGAGGGGGCTGAATGGAATGTGCCCAAGTTGGGCTGAAAGACCTCAATAATAAGCCTGTATTGTACAAAAGGGGAGGGATGAGGGTTCAGACGTTTTACTTTGATATTAGTTTGGGCAGATAATCCTCATCCTGCTCTCCCACACACACACACACACACACATAAAATACATACAAAAGAACAACACCCACACACTCCTCTACCTGAAAGCAGAAACGACCGTCACACACCCCGACACACCGGAGTCGTATATCAACGGATCAAAGGGAAACGGAGGAAGGGTGATAAGATGAGTAGGAGTTTAGGCTGCCCCTGAGAGAAACAGAAGAGTAAAGACAGCATGAGAACTCCCTGACCCTGACTCACACCTGACACACACACCTTTCTTCGGGCTGTGTGCTGCACCTGTGTGTGACTGAAATGGAAGCCCACATTAAAGAAAGGGGCATAATAGTTAAACTGGCGTGTCAACTAAGCAGATGTTGTATCTGAAAAGGCTGAAAAGTAACTTGATCTTTAAAGAGGTTACAGTTGTAATAAAATGGCAGGTTTTACCTAGGGTTTGCTCTCCTTGTGTTAAGATTGAATTGTTCAAATATTTGAGAGAGAAAAAGGTGGAAAAGTATTTTGCACATTGAAAAAGAAGGACATAAGGGTGATGCACTAATCAGGTCCCACCTCATCCCTAAGAGAAAAATCATATGACATAAACCATTCATTCATTATCTGAATCGCTTAATCACGAGGACCGTAGTCCATCCCGGAACTTCAGGGTTACCTTTACACCTATGGGGGCAATTTAGGGCATGCTTTCGGACTGTGGAGGAAATCCACGCAAACATGGGGAGAACTCACAAACTCCACACAGAAAAACCGCATGGTCAGTCCAGGGATTGAACCAAGGACCTTCTTGCTGTGAGGTGACAGCGCTAACCACCGTGCTACTGTGCTGCCCACAATGTTTTCAGATCTTAAAATTTCATCATTTCATTCATAATGTCTATCACTAGCTACTCACATTGCAGCAGCCGCCAGAGTACCCTACATTCATGCTGCACCATAAGCAAGTTTGCAACGATTTCCCTGTTTCTTGAATAGAGAGAAGAGTTAAAAAGAAAATGTAAAGCTCTTTTAAAAAGGAACTTGTTCCATCATGTTTGATTAGTAAGCTGGGGCTGACGCTCCACTCTCTTATCTGAAGTGTGTTAAATGCTGGTGTAAGCCAACTTCCTGTGCACTGATAGTTTAATAAACACACACACACACACACACACAGACACACACACACACACACACAGATTTCTTACACAAATGGGAGGACTGTTGCCCTGCTTAACCCACAGGGGTTTTGATGTGAACATACACACTCATTTAAGAATTTTGCTACCAGGGTGAGGTCCTTCCATTACCTCTTATAGTGACTAGATCTAAATTATAAAACTGTTACCTAATTCTAATCCGAGCCTTAATGTTATTAACAAAGCTCAGGTTAGGGTAAATATTATTTTTACATCTTTCGTTCACAGAGAACTGAAACTTTTTGTTTCTGTCATGAGATAGCCGTTACATACAAAAGTCTCTAAGCGTCAAAACTGACCAATCGAGGTTTTCTATCTTTTAAGAGCCTGGTCTACTAACTCCCTCTCCCTCACTGCCCCCCACCCCCAGTACACACACACGTCCTTGTAGTTATATAGTAGTGAGGACCTCCATTGACTTCTATATTACTGTATCTGAATAATACTACACCTAGCCCTAAACATAACCCTAACCATAACCTCAGTAACCAAAAGCTAATCTTTCTACACTTTTAGTTTTGCAAATAAACTTGTATTTTTTTGGAAAACAGTTTAAAGAAGTGAGGAGCACTAAAAAAGTCCTCACTTCCCATAATGTCCCTCACTCTACTCAGACTAAAAACTCATTTTGGTTCTCACTAAGTAGCAAGTACAAGAACACACACACACACAACGGACATGCAGTTGGAATAGAAAAGATGAAATAAGCGCAGTAGTAGATCAAGAGATAAACTTGGAGATAAACTCCAAAGAAAGCCGACTTTAGTTAATTTCCTAACTAAGTTAGCAACCCCTCTCCCACTGGGCAAACACAAGATCTTTGTGCTCAGTCTTGTTCTGTCTTATGACCTTTGAGTCTAAGGCTGAAAATGACACTGGGCTCTACAGAATTCTGCAGGGAGAAGAAATCTAACAGGGAGACTTCCTGTCACATGAATCGTGATATCATGTGTGATGTAACTAAATAAATGATATGTCACAACATTCATTACAAAACTTAAAACTATAACTAAAGAATTATAACATAAAAAGTAAAAATTGTATAATGTGAAATTTTTACCCATTTTTACCTTCTTTGCATAAGGGTTTAAACTTAAAGCCTTAATTTTAACTATGAAATAAAAGTCAGTAAAGCTGAGTTATGTTCCAGAATAAATATGAGTAAAAATATGAACAAAATGATAGTTTTGAAATATAAGTAAAATTTAAGAAGCAAAGATCTTAAAGTGTTTTACATGATCTTTTATAACTAATAAATCCACAATAATGTTGCATATCCAATCAGGTTGTATATTTTGCATGAGTTTTTATGAAAAACACTCAGATTTTACTGTATAATTATGATAAAAGGATGCTGCATGCTTATTTGATGTCATATCTTAGTATTTTGCAGTTTTAATAAACTCATCCAGCTGAGACATGACTTCTGGTGAATTTAATCCCATTGCTCATAAAGGATGAATTGCGGTTACCGTCTCCTAGCCATTGCACATTAGTAAGGGAAAGAGAAGGTGTCAATCACGTGTTGCCGTGGGCAATCCTGACTCTTAGTGCCGCAGGCGGGGTCATCCAGATGTCGCTCTGACCTAGGACTGCGTAGAGGGAAATCAGACATGGTGACCCCATGGCCCACATCACTCTCTGGACCCCCCCCACTTCTCACACCTTTCAGAAGATTCTTGCTGCACACTTGTGGTGTGTGTTTGTGAAAGAAAGCATGAGTGAAAAAGAAATGTGAGATGATGAATCTCACACACACACACACACACATACTTGGACACACAGGTTTTATGAATGTCAAACACATACTAATTTTATGTTGCATATGACTCGGTGACTCTTTATACTTATTTTTTATTTAGTGTTTTGTATTTACACATATAGCTGTGCATCCAGGGAGCTTTATGTCCAATTGCTGCATGAAGTGAAAAATAATGGGCAAATAACAAATTAACAAACAAAAAATCCATTTAATGGGTTTGATGTTGTTGGTGTTAGGAGCATGTAAGAATTCAGGTGACAGAAATGACTGTGTGACTCGAAGTGTGGCTGTGTTTAGAATGTGTTGCATGAGGAGCTGCGTATCCTTTGTACTCTCTGTCAGCAGCCAGTAATAATATATATTAGTCGATATATTAATATTTCAAATAAAATAATTTACAACAATAATTTTACAATAATTAACAGTTGTTTCGGGCAGCATAGAATATTTGTGAATATGGTAACACTCAGCATCTCGATTGACTTCACGTACTGATGCAGTTGTCATAACAATGGAAGTGAGATGTCCCTAATTAAACCGGACAGGTTGTGTGAGTGGACTGAGCTTTGATCTTGACCCAACAGGATTTGGGGATTTTATTAGTGGAGTGTATTTAGTCCAGAACCCCTTTCATGCAAGAACTTTGCCTCATTCTGATGAATACTCCCTCCCTTCCTCTTTCTTTCTCAGAGTTACATGGATGGTTGGCTCGCAATGAATGATGTATGTTATTTAGGACACAAAGAATCTATCTGTCTACTATATATATATATATATATATATATATATATATATATATAGAAGAGAGAGAGAGAGAGAGAGATGGATGGATAGATTAGTTATTTACACACACACACACACACATACACTATTAATCGTTAAGTTAAAGTACCAGCCAGATAATCATGTAGCACTGGAATGAAGAAAATAACTTTTAAATTACTTTTAAGACTTGCCATTGTCCAGAATTATTTTTTCCAGCATTTATTTCTATGTATGGCAGTTGTGAATGAGCTTAATGTTCTAAATCAGCACAGGTTTTCGCTGTCAGTTACAAGCGCGCTGAATGTGTGTGTGTGTGTGTGAGAGAGAGAGAGAGAGAGAGAGAGGAAGGATGGACACATTTTGGCCTCTGCCCTGTAAACTAATGTGACTCAAATTGAGTTAAAGTAGGACTGAGCTAACGGGTCTTTGAACAGAGCGGAATCTGGCCATCGTCTCGGCTGAAGCGGGGAAAAGGACAAAGACACTCACTCCATTAAGAAAATATGGATCTGTCCTGTGAAGCCAGGGTGATGATGGTTGATCTTGAAAAAAGGCGTCTTTAATGCTGTTTCCTTGATTCATTCATGAGTAAATTTGGGAAAGAAGCATTTATTATATGAAAGATTATCCGACACGCTCACGCACATCCACATAACAGAGATGGTTCTTTCAGGATTAAATATTCATGGTTGGCCTCATATAGCCACAAATAAGATGATATTAAGGAACTCCTGGGATACTTCAAGCGCTCCCCACGGTGTGTTTCATCCGTCCTCCTAACACACACACACACACACACTCACACACACACACACACAAGTGAACGTGTACACAAGAAGGCAATGAGAATACTAAGAAATCATAGAGCACTTTAGGTTGGCTTTTAGGGAAAATGATGTGAACATACTTTTAACACCAGTAGTGTGCTTTGACTTTAGCTTTAGTTAATGTAAGATTTGTTAATGTTATAGCACTTCCGTTGTACTTTTAGAGCTATTTTTTTCTTATTTATCTCTTTATGTTTTGTCAATACAACAAATTTGTGAATATAAATGAATTGGTTTTGAGATTTCAGCTAAGATCATGTAATTTTTTTATTTTCCAAATGGTTTGTAGCAATTAACAGACCTCTCAATTTAATACATTCCTCATTCATCCATGAGTATTTCCGCTGAAGTATAACGACAAATATTGGTCTATAACAGGGGTTTTCCGCGGCCCCCTAGTGGTCAGCGGCGGCAATCCAGGTGGCCCATGGCATCCAGTTTCACTACAGAAATCACTTACAAAAAACTGATTTCATTTTATTCATTGTTCAAAAGGTGACATTTAAAATATTTATATATAACGAATAAATATATACTGCAAATATACACCCCTTATATATACACAGTATATAATATTTGCATTACATTCGTTATACATAAAGATGCCTAAATGTCTGTAACTCTCTATGTGTAATAACATAGCATGTGGAGATATATATATATAAATATATATCTCCACATATATTCTCTCATTATATATATTCTTCAAAAGGTATTGTTAGAGCATCTTTATGTGTATATATATATACACACACATATATACCTCCCCTTCTCCCAGTGGGCCGCAGACTACTGCTTAGCCTGAATAGTGGTACCTGGGACTAGAACCAGTGCATGCGCCTGGCGCCATCTACTGGTTAAGCCGGACACAGCTTAATTAGAAATACCTCATATAGTTTGAAGGCAAATATGAGACAACATCTTTCAATACTAATGTATGGCCTTTGAGAGACCTGGTAGACGAGTATCACAGAGAACATTGTCATTTTGGACAGCTTCAATGGAAAATTTAAATAGTTGGCATATTCTTTATTAATTAGTCAATTAATTCATTAATTTGTTCATTCATTCTTGTTCCTTGCATGGCGACTTCACATGCCCATATCTGACCTGGTCAGTATGCTGGCCTACAGACTTACATCTTCATTGTCTGGCTAAAGCCAGTCCATCAGAAGACCATTTAAATAAGTAATTAGGGGAAACAAAGCTGCCTTTATTGCATGGGTTTTGTTTTTTTCCTATTCATTCTGTCAGCAACAGACAAACTGCTGAGCTCAGCACATTTAATTCAGATTTTCAAGGAAAAAAGTGTGAGATTTGTACTTTTAAAAGTGTAATTAAAAAGCACACAACACATACTCATTGGCATAGAATGCTATAATAATAATAATAATAATAATAATAATAATAATAATAATAATAATAATAATAATAATAATAATAATAATAATAATAATCTTTCCACAATTTTAATACAATTTCAGGCACAAATTCAGTTTGATTATACCTCATTCTGCCATAATTTGGAATTAATAATAATGCAATGACAAAGCATCTCGTATAAATTCAAATCACTACAAAATTAAACTATAGCAAATTTGCATATCGTTCTTTTAATACGACACAAAATATACATTTTTACATAACTCAGTGAAAGTGAAATTTTATACTATTTCACTACTACTATTATACTGTATTATTATATATTTAGACTGCAAAATAGTCTCTAAACGGCGAACTGGCTAAGCCGTAGAATCCCATCAAGGCATGCGCGGGCTCAGCGTTGCGTTGTGACGTCACGACCAGTGCAACGCTCTTGCTCCGTATTTGGTGTGGAAGGTGAAAGAGAAGGAAAGAGGGATGGATCTGCATGGAATGACAATGGAGAGAGGGGCCGGAGTAGCTCCATGGTTTTAGGAGCAGAACCAGCAGAATTAACCTTCCATCTTTTCGGTCGAAAATTGGTCGAAAACAATCAGTTCCGTGATTTTATTTTTATTTTTACGTCAAACATCAGCCAGCATCAAATGACCTGAAGGGGAGGAAAGGACGTTTTCGGCTGCTTTTATCCCTCCATTCTCCATCGCAAAGTAACTGTCGTTGTGCTGAAGAAAGACAAAACCTTATCCGTGAGTGCCAATGTGTGGAGATTTGTGATGCCATGCGCTTGGTGATCAAAACATAGTTTCATAATTTATTTTCACAAAATCGGTTTGTTTACGCAGCATCCGTAGCACGTCATCACGGCGCATCAGACACACCCATTGCATCGCGCCACATGATGTCGGAACTCTGGATTTAGACTACACCTCATGTTTAAATCAGAAAGTACAAAAATACTGGCGAAAATTTAGTCTGGTTCAATTAAGTTAAATTCAAATTCTGGTTCAAGTTGGCCGATTTTGGCCAATTTAGACTACGCGACTTGGCAGTTTACTATAGGAGACCAGTGTCCCAATTCTAGTTATAAAATTCCAGCATACTGAATTCGTGACGTCCAAGAATCTGCAAATCTCTGCAGACTGGGCAAAATCCGCAGACTAGAGCCGTCTCAACAGGGATATAATCGCACTTAAACATATTGTGAACACCAGTCTGCAATAAAAATGTTTATTGTCACCTTTTCGTTAATAAGGCCCGATATTATACAATAAAAACCAATATGTCTCTTCATTGCACGAAATAGGATGGGGTCTTATAGGTGCAAACACTAGCAATGACATTAAATTAACAAACAAACAAATAGGCCATGTTTGTTATAAATATAAGATAATCTTATTTCCTCGACCCTTGCTATTGTCTGACACACGGCTGGGTTAAAGCCCTTACCAATTCTTAATAGCCTACTTTTAGTATCAGATGTTTTGCATAATTAGTCACCCTGAATTGTTTTGTCTTTTTCAAGATTCAAGATCATGCTCTTTAAACCACCCTCTAAAAGTGAACAAACACTTGCACTGGTTGTGTTAGGCCACTGTCTCAGTATGCAATGTCTCAGTGTGCATATTGGTTTTTAAAGTAAATGAATAATTGACCAAAAAAAGTGGGACATAGCCCATCCTATCCCATCAGCACTCTCTCTCACACACACACTAACAGAAAGGTGACTTTAAAAATGGCAAAACAGTGAGTAGCCACACTTTTGCACGGTATATATATAACCCTAGGTGTAACCTGAAAATGATCAGTAAAAATCATTATGCATTTAGTGTCACATTACACCTTTACACCTCTTAAGATATGTATACTCTACTCATCTTATAGCGTTCTTTCTCATTCTTTTTTGTAGGCTGCAGGAGGCAGAGTGTCCCATGGCAGCCAGTATTTTTAGTATTAAGTGAGAAGTTGCCAAACGCTGGGCCGATTCAGCCTCTGACCAGTCGAGAAACATTGAGAACCGTCCCTTTGGTTCTGTCCAGGAGGAGAACAGTATGTAGGCGAGGGACAGAGGCCACTCTGCAGCTACACTGCCGGAACATAAGGAATATCTGGGTTTGAAATAAATAGCAGACCTTAAAATGTGTTAATTTGCTATAAATAAATAAATCTGGCCATTTTTAGCATCACTTAGAAAAAAAGATCCTGATTTTATTTGTTTTTAGTGGTTTAATCATTATTGGATGAGGCACAATAGTTAGGTTTTCTGTTAACATCTTTGGGTATTTGTAGAATCACATTTACAGTATCTTTCCATAATAATCATTTATTGATTAATATGTAATGATAATTCAGATATTGGCACATATTTTTCGTTCTTCCATCCTTAACCACTTGGTGGTGCTGTTTCTCAGCCTAAACCAAACTTGTCAGTAATGGTAAGCATCAGGATATAAAGTGAACTTTTGCCATTTTGTGATATTTGTCATTACCTTTATGTTAATTATGGTCATTACCTTTACTTGTCAAATATTTAAATATACATATTTAAAAACATTTTTGTGGGGATAACATCTCTTTTCTATCTCTTTTGTTGTCCTTTATTGGCCTGTAGATGTGTGTAACAGTACCGAGCTCCCCGAGGTAGAGATCATCAGCCTGCTGGAGGAGAAGCTCCCCGTCTACAGGCTGAGGGCTGACTGTGTGTATGGCTCTGACCACGACGACTGGCTACACACACCTCTCATCTCGCCGGACGCCCGCATCGACCTGACCTCCGAGCAGATCGAGGAAACCCTCAATTATTTTTGTAAGTGCTCCAAAAGTAAGAAATAATTATGTAACAACTTATTTCTCCACATGAAAGTCAAATTTGCTATATCTGATTAACTTCATATTTGAAATTTGACTCTCTTCCTCTTATAGGATGACTCTCATTTCTTGATTAGCTGCCAACAGCCATCATCCTGTTCTCTTCATTATTTCTTCTTCACATTTTGGCACTTAATACTCTTTTTTGTTGTAGCGATGCTATTCAAAAGTTAACATTTAACTCATTGATGAGAATACGTGCTATTTCTTTTTCTATCTACAACTGCCTGTCTCTCTTTTGGTTTCATTCTCATTTTTGTCCACAAAAGTGTAAATGGCGCTCTCTATTTGGCCTAAGGTAGCATTGTAACGATAATTTAGCAGCTTATATGTAGTTCAACAGTTAGGTCAACTATAAACAACAGAAAAACAACTACAACCCTGCCTTTTTTATGTCTTCTTTTTGATTAGCTTATTCTTCCTTTTGTCACTTTTAACTTTTTAAAACATTTCTTTATTAATTGCTCATCTAATTGGGCTTACTGCTTCTTTTTCTATTTCTTTTGCTTCCCACTTTTTTTGTAACACACTTACTAAAACATTTTTTGTGTCAGGTTTGTGGCAAACTTGTGGTTAATTTTTTGCAAACTGTGGTTTGTCCAGGAAGATATGTTGCCACAAGTGCATAAGTTTTCACAATATTTGCTAGAAGTCCACCATAAGTTAACACAAACCTTCTAATTTGCATGTGAAAAAGTTGACCTACGCTACATATTTGCAGCTACATAGCCACAGGTTAACAACTGTTTTGCCAAGCCTAAGAGTGATTTTAGGGCAGACGCTGATTTTGCTATATAGAAAGGTTTTTTAACAAAGCTTATGTTCAGAGCCCGACCTCACACCACTGATCTGAACCACTTTATCCCTCCTTTTTTAAAAACGTATTTCTTCTTTTACCTTTTTTTAACGGGGAAATGCTAAACTGCTGCCATATTGTCATTTTGGGAAATATTTGAAACAGTGAGGAGGTTTGTTACACTTTAGCAGTATTTATCACTGTTCTTCTTTTCTCCTCCTTTATCTTTTCCTTTTCATCTGCGTCCTTTTTCTTTCTATTAAACTTCAATCAGAAGCCTATAGTTTAACATCTAGGTCAACAATAATCAGCAAAAACAACTATAAACAGCAATTACCATTTCTCATTGTTTTTATATTTTTCATCACTTCATGGCTTCCTCCTTTTTTCAACACAGAGCAGTCGCATTTTCTCAATGGTTCTTCCATTCTGCTATTTGGTCATTCAAAATAGTCTCCTGGAAATCAATATTATTGTTAATCAAATGTTTGTGGAATGTAATCCCAAATCTGATCCATGTCTGCTGCCCCCTTGAACCCTCCATTTCCCCCTTAGGGACCGCAGACATGCTGGGATTCCAGGGGACGTGTTGATGAATTTATTGAATGGTGACATTGCATGTCACAACATGCTAGACACAGAGCATTGGGTAGGATCTTTGTCGTTGCAAAGCATTTTCGGTTTGATTGATGAAAATACATTTTAAATTGTTACAGCTGAAATTGTAACTACACTACCAGTTAAAAAGTTTTGCATACAGGTTTTACCATTATTTTTACCATTAATACCACTATTTTTCCATTTTAAGCTGATATTTCTGGCATTGGAAAGTGTACAACTATATATAATATGGAATGAGTGTGTAACAGTGTACGTCTGACGTCCTTGTAACTGGTTGTATGGTGATGGTGTAGTCACATTCTAGCCTGTTTTTTAACTTTAACATTCTAAAGTTGAAAATCTTATATGCAAAACGAATAGTATCCTGCAGTCATGCCATTCCATCAGGCAACAGATTCAGTAGTCAGCCATTTATATGCCCCAGGTCCCAAATAATGACCCCAAAAAGCATTTTCTTTCTATAAAGGTGCTCAAATAAGCTCTGGTGACCATACTTTGTGAGCATATTTACTTATACAACAAAATGGAAGAAAAACCCAATGTAAACTTTTCTAAATACACATGGAATAAAATTTATGTAGAGTGCTCTTCAGTGTTTATAGTTCAAGGCACACAAGACAGATCTGAAATAAGAAAACATTTTTGTCAGGATGTTCATGAAAACTGTGTAACTGGATATTAAGAACCGTTTAGGAAATGCAGAAAATTTCAAGTTTGCAAAAACCTTTGGCTGGAAGCAGAGACTTTTCTCCAAGGTGTTTGTTCCAAAACATGTGTAGACTTGTCATGAGTGAACACACACAGATATATACATGTCTAGGGCAAATAATATACAATTACACACATAAATAGGAGAAACCAATGATGTAGTCACCTACTTCATAATGGCCATACGTCGTCAACATAAACGATCTCAGCCCTTTAGGGGTGTGTGTGTGTGTGTGTTTCCTGACCTGCACTCTACCATTTTGTGGTCACATTTTCAGACTCTACATCTGCAGACTCAGGACGGTCCTACTTTCTGGGATGAAAACTGCTGTTTCATTATGATGTATAGTAAAAGCAATTTTTAAAAGTTTTTAGGAGGATTTTTATGAGGCTGTATGTTGGTTCCTTTTTCCAGTCACTCACAAAAACTGACCCAGCGTTAATAAAGAGTCAGTATTGCCAAATCGCCAGATGAATCTTTTATGAATTTTTCTTAAAGGAAAGTATACGTGGCTTGTGATGAGAATGAATACACTTCAAATAAATAATAGAAGTATCTAGACAAAGGCTACCAGAGTGGCAATATTTATTTTCAAAGTGACACTAGAGGAAGTTAACCGGCGGATTCACTCTGTGTATGTGGTTTGGGGGCGTTAACCTGCTTTTATGAGCGATTCAGATTCGGCTGTATGTTTCCGCCTCTCGAGGAAGTTAACCGGCGAGTTCACTCATGACTTTATGTGCTTTGAGGACCGCTAACCCCTTATATGGCGTTCAGATTTGACTGTATGTTTCTGGCTGTAAAGACAGTTAACCGTGATTCGCGCGGGTATGTTGAACAGCTGTTGATTCAACGACCGCAGGTCCCTCGTTATTAAAGTGGTTTGTCGTATGTGACACCAGAGGCACAGCACAGCACAGTGCACCACAGCGAAATGCTGACCTCTGCATTTGTGCATCCGTGAAGGAGCGATGCGACTGGCTTAACAAGCGCCCAGGGAGCAGTGTTTGGTACCTTGCTCAAGAGTAGCCTACCTCAGTGATAACTTTACCGGTCCTGGATTCGAACCTGCGACCTTCTGACCACGGGGCAAACACCTGTGTAGGAAGTTCTTAGGATCCCTAGGCTGTGGTGGTGCAAACGAACTGTAAGTTACATGACATTTTGGCAATATGTACTTGCTACTGTGGCTGTATTGATGTTCTCGTAAGTTTGGAAATGATTATCTGAGGTATATGCGTGATGGGGTTCATATTTTGGACACTATGGTGTAGTTGCGGCTACGATGGATTCGGGTTAATGGGGACCTCAGATTCGTGACTCGTGAGTTATTTAATTGATCCGAGTGGTTTGGCTAGAATATAGCCGAAACATTATAGCCAGAACATAAGGCACAGGAAAACCTACGACTATGTGAGGACATTTTTGAAGATTTGTTTTTTGGTTACTGAGGTTAAGGTTAAACTTACGGTTGAATTGGCTAACATTTAGTCTTTTTATTGCTTTATATAATAATCTTTTATGTTTTTAGCCTTTTTAAATCAGTTTAATCCCCATAGTTAGTTCATGTTAGATGAGCCATGCCTAATCCTAAAATATTTGGGCTTCAACAGCCCTCCCTTTATTGTTGTAGCTGTAATCTGATCCACTTTCTCAGATCAAATCGCCTGCCTGCTGCAGAGCTGTAGCTCTAGCAACACCCCTTGATTCTCCTTAGCCTTCTCTTAGCTTAGCAGCCCATCCTCCGCTCTCCCGTGGCAACCCGACAGAGGAAGAGAGTGTGGGAGGAGGATGCACAACAACACTGGGGATGAACACTTTCAGCTGGAATGGTTCTACGAAGAGTGTCCGGATGGTAAATAGAGAGGGAGAGAAAGAGGTGTTTGTTATTGTCGTCTTAATTTTTGAGTCTGTTTTTGAAAGACCTGCAGTACTTTGAATTTGGGGTAAAGGTTTGTGTTGACTTCATCTTTCCATATGTTTCTTGTAATATATCTTTCTTTTTTGGTAAAAACTTCCTTAGTATTAAACTATTGATTTACATTTCTTATGGTTGAGTGTAGGTTATAGAAATGTTGTTTATGTAGTAAACTTTTTAGACTGTAATGGATGAATAGGGTTGTCTTTATAAAGTGGTTTTTGTTGTGATTTTGTTGTTCTGTAAAGTCTGCCTGCATCTAAATCTTCAGTCTTTGGTTCAAGCAGATTACTTTTTCCTTCCATGAACTCACATACAAAACTCAGCACAAAAACTTCTAACAAAATGATGTATTAGCCAGCTATAACTTGTTTCGTTGTAATTCAAAATGAACAAGCCACTAGTGAACTCTGAATGTAGCATGGTTGAACATACAGTTTTGAAGTTTCATTATTTACAAATTCTGCGTCAAATGCTTTCATGGCAAAACAAAAAAGTTACCATTTAAGATTCTAGCATGTTCAGAAAAGCCTTTTTGTGTGTGTGCATGTCTCCAATAACCCTGGACTTGACTGATCTGGTCCTGGCCTTTGTTGACGCTGTGAATGGGGTTGCGAAATATTGTCATGGCAGCGGTTTTACCAGGGTGATCCGCATACGATTAGCAGTGATGTTAGTGTTGGGAGATGATGCTCGGTCATCAGGAATGACATATCTGATGTTCACTTGCACTGTTTCTTGTGGCGACTGATCCTAGATTATAAGGAGTTTAAAACGACTTTATAAATTATTCCTAATGAATGATTTAATTTTGTTTAAAAGTGTGTATTTTAAAAGTGTTTTCTTAACTTTTGTTATTGTAACAAATTAATTTGCAGGTGTGATTTGAAGATTTTTGGGATGATTGTTTTTCCAAGCATCTTAAAGAATTGTGTGTGCAATGATAATAACAATAATAATAATAATAATAATAATAATAATATAATAATAGTTTAATGTTATTAGTTTCTCTGTTTTTTTCATAGTGCTATGTGCTGAACGAGTGGGCCAGATGACTAAGACCTACAATGACATCGATGCTGTCACCAGACTTCTGGAGGAGGTGAGATGTTGCTTAACTGTGACATGCTAAAGTTATCTGGCTATACAGTATATATTTATAACTACACTACAAACTACAGAGAAAAACTACATTCAGGTTATTGCATGGCCATGGATTCTTGCTTCCATCGTGCCAAGGTGGACTCCATCTTGCAGCTGCCAAAAACGAGAGGTGACCCGGTAGCCTGTTAGATAACACTTCTGCAAATTCAGCTCCAGTCAGTTCACCTTGTAGTTGAAAGTACCGTTCGTTGAAAGGAGAGAATAAATATTGTAAAAATATAGCATTTTGCCATGCTACTTGCTATTTGTAAAGAAAAGTAGCTAGTTACTTTTAAAGCTACCACATTTAAAATGAAGCTACTCATAAGCTCCTAAAAAGTTAATTCAGTAATTCAGTTAATTTAGTAGTGTTGCTACTTGTATTTTGCTACTCCGTACACTAGATGGGAACTCCCAGTATTTGTATATTGCACTTAAATGAACTTTTGTGATGTTACCTTTTGGTACAGAAAGAACGGGATCTGGAGCTGGCTGCTCGTATTGGCCAGTCTCTCCTGAAGAAGAACCGGGTCTTGTCCGAGCAAAACGAGTATCTGGAGGAGCAAGTGGACAACATCCGAGAGGAGGTGAGCTCAACTATTCAATCAATCAGAATTAGCATCTTAAGCTGACAGAATTGCAAAATGTCCAATTACTTTTGGAACAGTGGCAGTGGTGGCACGGCTACACTACCAGTCCACACACCAGATTTTCTATATTTGTATGTTACTAACGTAAATATTTGCTGAAAATACACTTAATGGGCTTCAAATGGACTTCAAAAGTTTTTTTTTCATAAATTTGTTCTTAATTTTAAGAAGTTAAGATATTCAAATATTATAATATTATACAGCTGTAGAATTGAAGAAATCCCATTAAGCTTTAATGCGGTAAATTTGTTCTTCGTCATTTGTATTGATAGATTCAATTCTTACTTAAGAACAAATTTCAAATAAGAAAACATTGGTGAATGTCAGAATATTATTATTTAACACAACTAGTTTGGGGCAGTTTGGACAGTTGGCGGTGTAATGGCTAGGGTGTACTTCACCAGTTTAAGTCCCAAACCAGTAAAAGTTCCACTGCGGTACTCATGAGCAAGGCACCATCCCCAGGCACTTTATAGATGTTCCGTCTACAACGTTCCAGTGAGATAAATGGAACGTGATAAAATCCTGGGGTGTGT
Source organism: Distichodus sexfasciatus (assembly GCA_032718565.1). NCBI lineage: Eukaryota > Metazoa > Chordata > Actinopteri > Characiformes > Distichodontidae > Distichodus > Distichodus sexfasciatus. Next base: position 78,766 of record JAVGVS010000458.1, on the reverse strand, counting down.
AAAAACCTTTGACTTTGACCATCTTTCTTTTCCTCTCCGTCAGGTAGCTCAACTCCATCACGAGCTGAATCTGAAGGATGAGCTTCTGCAGTTCTACACCAATGCAGCTGAGGAGGTTGAGGAGGAGGTCACGTCTCCCTCGTAAGACCAGTCTCTTTTCTCTCTTTGTTGTTTTATATTTTGGCAGATTCTTAGCTCCAATATTTATTGTATAGCTTCATTTATTTTCTTTTTATTTTATCATGCCCTTTTCTTCTTTTTGTTTTACTTTCAAAACTAAAGTACCTTCTTAAACCAATGAGACATCTCCTTCACAAAAGGACAGTTAAGAAACAATGCTAAATAAATATATGTGTTAAACTCTTTAAAGCTGTGTTTTAACTTAATGGTTCTTAAGTGTGGCGCTATTGCAAAGATGACACAGCAACCTTGAGCACAACTAGACTGTCATTACCATGACAATATTGTTTCTTTTTCTGGGGTCAGGGGTCAGCATGGCAGAGCGCTGGGGTCAGCACAAGCTGGTTCTTCCTTGGACATTCTTCAGAGGAAACTCAGAGACCTTGAAGCGGAAAATCTCTCACTAAGATCAGAGGTACACGCACACAACATACTCTGTAATGCTTAATAATCCTTCTGTTTATGTATGCAGTATTTTTTTCTAATAAGGAGTGTGTGTGTGTTTGTGTTAAGGCAAGCCATCTTAGGTCAGAGACAGAGACATATGAAGAGAAGGAACAGCAGCTGGTAAACGACTGTGTGAAGGAGCTCAGTGAGTTTTAAACACGAAACACAAATTATTATTTATTAAAATGTAGTAATTATTTTATTTTTTTGTACTAACATCATATATTGTTATTTTCTCTTTCCGTCTCTTTCTCTCTATTTCTTTCTCTCCCTCTCTCCAGGGCAGTCCAGTCTGCAGATCTCCACTATAGCAGAAGAGCTGGCCAAAAAAACAGAGGATGCATCCCGCCAGCAGGAGGAAATTACGCACTTACTCTCACAGATAGTTGACTTACAGAAAAAAGCCAAAACTGTGAGTGCCTGCGTGTGCACACGCACACACATGTATATAAATATACATAGTTGGTTGGTTAGTTAGTTAATCATTTAATGATTGAAATGTCTTAAGATGTCTTGAAGTTTGAACTTTTGAGGTTTTTCAGGACAACATATACTGAAATCATTTTAAAAAATTCATAATATATTGAGTGTAGGTTTTCCTTTTTTAATTGTGTGCATTATTTTTCTTTTGGGTTTTGAAACAACTTTTCCATTTTCATGTGTGCATGCATGGTGACAGTATGCGGTGGAAAACGAGGAGCTCTCACAGCATCTGAGAGCAGCTAAAGATGCCCAGCGTCAGCTCACAGCTGAGGTACCTCACTTACTTTGAATTTCTCTTTACGAACAACACGCCGCAGAACTTATTACCTGCTTCTACAGTAGTTGACATTTTACACTGTTTCCCCAACACATACAAACAGCTTCAGGAGCTGGAGGAGAAGTATTTGGAGTGTATTGAGATGTTGCATGAGGCTCAGGAGGAGCTGAAGAACTTGAGGAACAGGAGTGTGTCTGCAGGAACACCCCGACGTTACCATCCTCATGGACTCTTCCCTATGGTATTCACACACACAAATCAAAATTCTTCCTAATTTAGAATTTTAATTGAAAATATTGTGTACCATATTGTGTCGTGTGTGTTATGTGTTTGTACGTTAGGACTCCCTGGCTGCTGAGATTGAGGGAACTATGCGGAAGGAACTGAGTCAGGAGGATCCTGATCTTAAGGAGCAAAAGTAAGCAACGTATTCACTCTTTCTAAATTTGTCTTTCGTTCTCCTATGACTTCTCTCTATGATGTCGTTCACAGTGTATTGATACCGAATTTTTTACATTCACATAATGTTGTGTTCGTATATATATAATTGTATAAAATGTATATAAATTGTGTTAATTCATGTCTTAATTCGTCTCTTTGTGAAAAACTAAATAATTTTTTTCATTTATCAGTAAAGATGCCATATGGATCTCAATTGTTAACGTCTTACATTCATTGTTTGTTTGTAGGGTCCATCATAAGCGGGTGTTTGAAACAGTTAAAAACATTAACCAGTCAGTGAAACAGCGCTCGCCAGTTCTGCCCTCGTCCAACATTCCGGGATCCAATCAGACGCTGCCATCGCTGGGTTCCACCCTCTCGGACAGCAGTGAAAACAGCACAGCTACGTTAGACAACCGTGCTCAGAGCATGCTTCTAGAGGCCACCTCTACAGAAAGCAGGTACCTTGAACTTGGGTGCAGAAGGATTGGCCAAAAAACAGCTTATATTTACAGTAGCTATTGTCTTAGCAGCTTTTAACTGTTGGCAGCTCAAAAACAGACTTAAATTTGTGTAGTGTGAACAAACCTTTAGTTGTTTTGACAAGCTAATTTCTTTGGGGTTGCTTAAGTTCTTCAAATCCCGCCTGTGTGTTGTGACTCCAGCTCGGATGTTCCCGAGAAGCGCTCCAGCTCAGAGGATCTCAAACGGGCTCTGCGCCGGCTGTCCCTGCGGCGCCAGAACTGCCTGAGCGAGAGACGCTTCTTCGAGGAAGAGCGGGAGAGGCGCCAACGCGAACCGGCAGCTCTCCACGAGGGGGGGCAGCGCTCACGTGGGATCGTCCCAAGCGAGAGCATCATGTCTCTGGGCTCATGGGCCAGCCGACCTTACCTCCCCGACAAGCTACAGATTGTCAAGCCTCTGGAAGGTGACCGTAACGTCGATCCACGACCCCGATCCCGTTCCCGATCTCGACACCGGCCCAGGCCTCGCCCACCCTCTATGATGCTCTTCAACTCGTTGTGGTCTCTCATGCACCCCCGAAAACACTCCTACTTCCGGCAGCCTCGTCCCTGGTTACAGTTGCCTTAGTTAGCTAGATTTTAACGTGGTCTGCAAAGATTAGTTCAAAGATTGAAGTTATCACACTGACATTTTGGTTTGCAGGTCTACCAGACTCACGCTGAAATATTGAGTTTTAAAATTACTTTTACTTTGTTGCTTGGAAATGTGACAGTGTCAAGTTTTGGAAACTTTGGTGGGATTCAGTGAGAAACTGAAAATCTGATTCCTTAAACACAAAGGGCCTCATTTACCAACTGTTCTTTAAAAAAATTCAGCTTCAAATCTACTAGTTTTTACCAAGATTCTGACATTTACCAAACAAAAAACAGGAAAGAACAGTTCTCGAATGCCCAAGAGGACTCATTTGCGCATTTTGTTACATGTAAGGTTGTGCAGTGCTTCAACATCTTTATAATTATGTTTAGCCATTTTTTGGCAAGTTTTCATGTTCAATTTGGCAATTTAATAATACGTGAATCCACCATACAATATTGGTGAGTGAGGCCCAAAGTTACCATAAATATAAGTACTGAGAACATTCTATCCTAATGATTCCTAAGTAACATGTTTGACTATGTCTTGGCTCCAAATGCTTCTTTCAATATACCGGTCATGAAAATGGTCTTGGAATTTTGACAAATTTAGGAAATTGACCACAGCTGAACAAAAGACCACCGGAGCTGCTGTTACTTAGATTTCGGCTCATTCTCAACACAGTGACACTGACATGGTAGTGCGTGTTGTGCTTAGTGTACTAACTAAAATTAGGGACACTACTAACTTAACAATTTTTTTCAGTATATTAGGCTTTCAGTAGATGAATACCGTCAGTATCTGTGGCAGTGAAATAACTTGGATATTGTTGGCTACCTTTTCTCTGTAGCTTGAAGTGTTGCTAACTACTATATTAAAACAGAAGCTTAGCTACTTTTAAACATAAGTAGCTTGTGACTGGAAGCGTTACCATTTATAAATAGTTTCCCCAAAACTGGTTGTGCTAATACTAGAGTATAAAACACAGCAACATTGCTGGACGTTTTATACATGTCAGTATCACTGCTTAGGTTGAGAGGCTCAACGAGAACAGAAATTTTCAGACAAGATTAGGTGGTCTCTACCTGGACACCTACGTGCTTGGTGTTCCTAATTAAGTTGTTAGTGTGCATGTTTGTCTGATCCTGTCCTTAGAAATAGGAATTGAGCCTATTAAATGCTGTGGTCTAGTGGTAGAATACATGAACATTCATTTTTTAACACTTAACCCACAGAGTTTTCCACAGAGACTGTTCCTGTAAAGAAACTGTTATTCTAGATATACAAGTCATGACCTTATGTGAAATGTCATAACTTTATTAAGCAATTTACAACAAGGTGAGGAGTTAGGAGGAAAGTGGCAGCTCTCCACATAAAAAATTACATCCAAACAAACATAAAACTAATGCATCATGTTAGTACTGCATTGTATAATCAGAATTTTAGTCAATGTTAAATTTGATTCTTTTTGTTTGTCCTCTGTAGACATTTTCTATTTACTTACTGCCACCAACTGGTGGAGTGTAGCAGTGTTTCCCAAAGTCATCTTCATTGTTGTAATTCCCAATGTAAATATTGACCTTTTTCTGTAATAACATCTCATTTTCACCTTTCCATCTGCTTTCATTTTTTTCCCCTATTTCATGTTAAGTTTCTCTGAATATATTACTTTATACGATAAATATATATTTCAATAAAGTCATTCTCACATTTATTTGTTTATTCAAAATCTCATTTTGTACTTTTTCTGCCCCTCTTAAGCTGTCAGTAGATTATAATTTATCTTTACTTTAATTAATATTTTGTTTTTAAAACATTCAAATCTTAACATTTAGTTGTCCACCATTTCAATGTCCCGTAGACTGATGAAATAGTGTAGTGCCTGTTTCATCATAGTTGCATTTCTTTTTCTCTCTCTCAGGCTCTGCCACCCTTCAGCACTGGCAGCAGCTGGCCCAGCCCAACTTGGGTGGCATTTTGGATACCCGGCCCGGCGTAGTCCCTAAAGGCTTCCGTCCACTCGAGCTGGACCTGGAGGAGGTTTACCACTACGCCGACTACGAGGAGGATGAACCCGGGGAGCAGTACTTCCAAAACCTGCCTACCACCACCACACCCAATCCCAGCGTGCTTCCATGCCTCAGCCACGCCCCTTCAGCTTCCCCCTCCCCTTGCCTCAGCACAGGCCATGCCTCCATGGAGTTCTCAGGTGCGTCTGGCAAACGTAGCAATTTACATGTTGAAAAATTAAATGCTGACACACAGTATAACTAGTACCAGTAGCTACTTTAGTGGGTCCATTTGTACTCAGCACATGCCCTTCAATTTATGCTTTTCAGTTGTAAAATTGTAATTTGAGAAACTGAATTATTCCTCACATTTTAAATCAACACACAATGCCATGTCATTATTGTAATTGATGATGAAAAGGGATCTTTCTGTACAATCAAAATTAGTTCTGCAGACTATGAGAAATTGTTCATATTGACTATGTTTGTTTGGTTTGTAGTGTACTACCCAGGGAAGTGCATGGCCCACACCAGCTCCACATACACCTTTACCACCTGCAGGATCCTTCATCCGTCTGATGAACTGACCAGAGTGACTCCTAGGTGCTGCCACTCTTATGCTTTGACTCTTTTTGCTTAGAAAAAAATAATCCTTTATAAAAAATTTGTCTCAGTTGATAAAGACTACATTTATTTTAAATTACTTTCAAGAGTTAATGAAATAGTCAAAACCACATGGAAAAACTAACATTATTATTATTTTCATTATTATTATATGTAGTTTTAAATGACTAAATAATAATATGCCTTTGAACCAAAATCTGATTTTTATTCAGCTCTCTCTCTGTCTCTCCAGTCTTAATCCGGTGCCCACTGCCTCATGCCTGGTGTCGTCCAGCCTGCGCTCTACCCCGGCGGCAACACCCTGCACCCCACGCCGCCTCAGCCTGTCGCAGTCACAGTCTTTTACCAACCTGCGTGACTCCACAAAGACCTTCAGCACCTCGCTGGGGCTGGTGCGCCTGTTGCAGGAGCGTGGTATCTCTGCTGCCGTTTACCAGCCACACAGCTGGCACAGGGGTGGTGACGGCACCCTCTTCTCCACCTCTGCCTCCTCTCAAACTGCTCCGGACCCTGACAGGCCCTCCACCACCACCCCTCCCAATTCCCCTTCTCTCCACACCCCGAGTCCCCACTCTGCCTCCTCCTCCATCACTGATGCTGATGTACCACCTTTTTCTTTTAAAAGCCCCTCTTACGAAAACTTCTTGGCCTCCAAACCAGCCCGTTCCATTCTGAAGGAGGTGGCAGGGGCAGTTTCTGGGGCCCAGGCGAGGGACTGCGAGAGCCAAACAGACGTCAGCGTTTATAACCTGAATTTGGTTGATAAATTAAAAAGATTGGGCCTAGCAAGTCCGGGAGCTTCTGGAGCTGTTGGGACAGGTATCCCAAGACAGAGTCCCATTTTGGGGCCTCTGGGGGGCATGAGAAGGGCAGGATCTCCCTTTACCCCCTTGAATGAAGGGATCAGGCGCAATCGAAGCTACCCAGCTGTGGTGGGGGCCAGCATGGCCATGAAGGGCCCTGGGCCCCAGGAAGACGAACTGCTTCTGGCTCCTAAGCTTCCCAAACAGACGAGTCTCAAATGATCATTCACCTTTTTCCACACTCAAATTACTGTGCTGTAAAAGAAGTATCACAAAATTCTAAGTTGCACCAAAGCTCCAACCTCAGTCCTCTCAAAAACACTTATTTCATGTATTGTACTGTCCACAACCTATTTTGATGGTCTTTACTAAACACGTAAATCTATCTGCCGATCTAAAAGTGAGACAAACATAAAATTCTAAGCCATATTAGGAGGAAATCAGCATTACTCAGCAATCTATTGCAGGTATTTACAGGAATATCAGAGTTGGTTGTGTTTCTGTTCTAACAGAATACAGTCGTCCCTCGCCACTTCGCGCATCGACTTTCGCAGCTTCACTCTAGCACGTTTTTTTCCAAATATATTCATTAAAAAGTTGATCGAGACAGTTAAAATGATACATCGCACCCTCGGTTGTCTTTGTCAATTATACACCCCTGTATTACAATTAAAATTACTGTACGTATGGACTGTAGGCCTATGTATTCGAGCACCCCCGTAAATCCTTCAACGCCAGGTGCAGCCACCCGACCACTCCTTGGCTCAGACTCACGCAAGTTTGTTTCTCTCATACACGCTTCTACATCGTTACACATCGGAATTTATTTGCTCTTGTAAGTGTTTGCGATTTCTGAACTTTCATCTAAGCCCCACGATGGCTCCTAAACAGGCTGCTTATTTTCTCTTATTTTGTCTAATATATTGGGTAATACGAGTGTAATGGTGACTAAAGGGTGTTATTTCATGTCTAGAAGGCTCTAATAATGTTAAAACCCGTATTTAGAAGGTCGTAAACAGGTTTTCTATGCTCTAACTACGAAAATATTCGATTTATAAATAAAAAATCCTACTTCGCGGAAATTCACTTATCGCGGTACAGTCTGGAACTGATTAACCGCGATAAACGAGGGCCGATTGTAGTACTGAACAAGAAACAGGACGCATACCTAATAAGAAAAGTAAAAAGGTAGAAATTCAAAAATGAACTAAAAAAGACACAGTGGTTCACATGTCTGGACACCTCCAATAGATGGAAAACTGAAACAAACTAAGATCTCACACATATTTTAAGTATTATAGATTTTGCTTCATAATTTTTCTCTTGCAGTATTCATCTAGATCAAAATACAACAATCAAATTCCAAAAATCTCATAACAAAAAATGGGAACCAATATAAACAGGGCCACTGAACAGGGCACTACATAATATATAATAAGTAAAAGGCAAAAAGAAAAATAACAAGACATACATTTTAAAGGTGTAACAATACAGCCAACTTGTGATTTGGTTCAATGGATGATTCAGAAATTATTGTGTTATGAACTCAAAATATGCTCAACAAAGTAAGACAAAAATTAAAATCCCACAGTTCTTATTTATTCCTTTTAGCTTTGTACATTTGCAAATATGTTTTCAAACTAATTTTCTTTATTCTGCAGACTGCAGAGCAAAGTGCAAAAATAAAACTGATGTTTCATTGCATTGCATTGTTACACCTCTGATATGAAAAATACTTCAGCGAGTAATAACAATACACTGAGATGTAACTATTCTTTTTAAACATGGTCCACAACAATGTCAGTGTTTCTACTGTGTACAGCACTAGTTTGTTGGTACTTTTGAATTAATCTGTGATCTGAACACTACCAATTTTATGCATTATTAAAAGCTTTAGCTATCACCTTCCCTATCACCTTCACTTTGCTCATCCATGGTGCTTTTTAAAGTGATGCCAGATCAAAAATATGTGCAGATCTTTTTTTATATTATCTTGGTGCAGTTAGAATGAAAAATAATACAGCTGATACAAATAATACAGCTGATAATATAATAATAATATATCATAATAATACCATAATATAGCTGACGAGAAAGTGAATCCTCCAATTAGCTTTACATAATGCTGAGTAACTTCTTTAAAAATTGCTATTGCTAATTTAGCTATTTTTAAAATACATTTATCCTGGCTGTGGAAAACTATTTAACTGGGAAATGTGCAATATGATGCAATATTTAAGCCATATATTGCTTAGTTTTAAAAGCTGTAAGATAGTAGTTGCTAACTAAAAAAAACTATAATTTATCTGTAACTATAATAATTTAACTAACAAACTCTGTTTCTTCCATTCATGGCATACAAGTTTTGATAAATGAATTTCCTTTGTTTCCTAAGGTTATACAAAGATAAATCATTTCTTATTTGTTCAGCATATCAGAAAACAGCAAGGCTGAGAAGTGGCGTGCCTGAAGAATTTAGATTATTCAGAGGATGAAACAGGTTGAATGTTGAGAGAAACTGTTGAAAGACTTGAACATTAACCATCTGATTAATTTAAAAAACCAAAAAAAAAAAAACCAAATACACTTCTTTTAATCCTTCATTCTTTCATTGTTTTATAAAAAAGACTATTGAATCAATATTTATCTATACATCATACTGACCATCATAGTTTGTGTATGCAATTTTAATTTACTAAATGATAAAACAAAAATTGCTTTGGCCTCAGGTAACCTGGTTAGTGAGTACGCAATAACGTTCACTGTAAATATTTTGTTTGGAATAAACACCTAAATATACACCAGAAACTGACCTACAGTATGTTTGCAGTCACTTCTGATTCTTACCACTAGAGAGCTCTGCTTGCTCGACAATTGGTAATGTTGTGTTAGTGCACAAATGAGACGGTGTAAATTCTCTATTTTATGCACACAACTGCAACTACTCATGAACATGCATGAAAAAAATAATGCCCCTTCTATAACACTATGCTATTCTGTAACACTTCCTGTGTAACACTATTTACCAAAGAACTTTACTTCTGAGTTAAATTACCACTTGTAATTTACTCAATGTAGTAGCTTTAATGTAATGATACATAGTCGTAGACCTCATTCGACTTGGTAATCCAACTGAAGATTAGGAGATTTGGCGCTTGAATGGGAGACCAAATAGTTTACAAAGTGTCCCATACAGTAATGGAGTGAAAAATACCCTGAATATTCCTAAATCAGTGCAAATTAAAACTGACAATAATTAAGTTAAAGAAACCTTACAAGTACTAAATCTATAGAATGAAAGTACACAGAAAAATTTTCCTAGGAACTGTACATTTGGTAAACTATCTTATATACAATATGCAATGACGCAGTTTGCTCCAAGTCATTCATATAATGATTACTCAAAGAAAATGACTAGCAGAATGAAAATTGCCTACCCTAATTTACGTGTTTGCTGCAGTCTTTTTTGACCCGTTACTTTTTATCCATCAATAAATAAAAAGAATTCGGGTTAAAAATAAATATATTTGACTTTTAAATAGGTGACACAAAGTAACAAGTTTCTAACTGGTAAATTTACTCTTGCCATCTTCTCCACTTAGTTAATTTGTGGTGAGCCTGCAGATGAGCTGAAATATGTCAAAAAGTAACATTGTTCTACTTCATGTGTAATATTTTAATACCCACATGATGTGCCTACAAAGTAAACGGTGCATTTCAATTATTGTTTTGGTTTAGGCTTTGAACTCATTTTCCGTTGGCCTGAAATACTCAACAGGCATTTACGTCACAGACTACGACGTCAAATACCAAAAGTAATTGCTAGTCGACACTGATTTATTTTGGCTGAGATTCTTCCTCATCAACTGTGGGTTCATCCGAGTTTCTCTGTGAGCGTCCTAAAAGCAAGAGCCTTGAGAAGTTTTAACGCTGTGGATCGAGAGGTGAAATGTCTCACAGTACCAAAAACCTCAGTATACTCCCGCACTTATCATATCCAAATTTAAAGAACAGAAATCACCAAAAACACAGGAAAGATCAGCATATTGTAAAGAAGTTAGCAATGTTTGTTTGAATTTATTATGGTTTTGCCAAGATGGTTTATCCAAAGTGAGAAATAATCCCAAGTTGTTTCAAATTGATGACTGATTAGTGAATCCAGTCAAAACTGTGCCATTCTTATCTTCTCTTGGTGTGCACAAATTAAATAAGAATAACATAAGATTTTTATTTTATTAAGTAGTAATAAGGTTACTAATGTTAATTATTGCTAATAACTTATCATTTTTAAAAAGCATTATATTGTAATTATCCATTTTCTTTTTTTATAATCTGCCTTTATATTTCATGTCATATAAAGACGGACCAATTGACAGAGCCCTATTTTCTTTGTGATTAAGCAAACAAGTATGAATGCAAATATCTAAAAGGTAATACAAAAATGTGTGCTTAGTCTGAGTGGTAGTACCTGTGTCACAGTGGGTGTTGTCAGCATGACAAAAGGCGAGGTCACTGTGCAAGCCATCTTTTATCGAGACACTTCAAAACAGAAACACGTGGGCCACAAACCAAACAGAACGTCTTCTTGGCTTCAAAGACACACATAGCACACTGACATGGGGAGGATAGTATTAGGGTGGACAGACAGGAAACAATGGGACAAACCAGGCCTGAATAGGGAAACATAACAAGAAACAATATTAATCAAACAGGGGAAAACCATGGTTCGAGTTACGAGGGGTACAGTACCCCCGATCAAGACCCCGACCCCCCCAAAGAGACAAAAATAGCAGTTTGGGGGGAGTTCTGTTATGAAGGCAGTACTCCACAATAATAGATTGGTAATTCGCACTCTGGGGAAAACCAATCAGAAACCAAATCGTAAACAAGCCAAATCAAACAATAAAGGGGTAAACCAATCAGGAACAAGGCTGAAGCAAACTCTAACCAACACAGGTCGGGATACTAACGAAGACTGGTTAACCAATGGAAGGCAAAGGGCAGGTGGGGCAACGGACTTGACAGACAGGGATCACACCTTACACAACTCAATACACTGAACCAAGACAATGGCGGCATCTGCTGGCTGCTTAGCCAAGTCAACGGGGGCCTGTTATGGCCAAAGTCCAGGGGGGCCATAACAACCTGGGACAAAAACAGTTGAAAATCCCTGAATGATATCATAACATTGCATGGTAATTTTCTGGCTACGGCATAAAAATCTACTTAAAAAGAACATCACGATAGCAACTAGGGCTGTAATGTAGAAATGTAATGTAGAAAAATTGATGTGATGGCATGCATCGTGATTTATTGAGGTATCGTATGAAATCGAACCGTTGACCTAATAATCGTAATCGAATTGAATCATGAGACCAGTGAGACCTCTTATTTACATTCAACTGCATCCATCAGTTATTATACCAATCCAATATGAAGGGAATTCGGCGCAATTCTGATGATGCAAGTGCTAATATAAAAGATTGGTAAATAATAAGGTTGACATTTATTCATATTACGGCAATTGCATTAGCGTTAAGCACGCGCTCACTTTTATTAAAGGTCAGGGCAGGTTAGGAGTGACGATCTGAAGATGACTCTTCTCTTCTGCTCTTGGATATTTCAATATTGTATGACTGGTACATCATGAGGTGTGCATATGTGTGTGTGTGTGTGTATGTGGGAGTGTGTAAGTGCGTGGGTGGGAAGGGTCAGCGTGAAACAGGAGCTACCAGTCCCTGAAAATGAACAATATTCACCACGGATGGCATAATTGCTCCATTTTTTAGATGGCCCTGTCTCTCGGTTTTTCAGGCTTCTATTTTGGTGCAGTTGTCTGTCAAACCGACAGAGAAAGTTTCCTTCAAACTGACAGGAGTGTTCTCTCTCTCTCTCTCCCCCCCCCCCCCCGCCCCTTCCTCCCTCCCTCTCTCTCTTTCTCGCTCCTTTTTGGGGATTCAAGCCTACGTTCCACTTTTTCCACCGGTCTGTCTCTCACGTTTTGATATTGTGCCATTTCCCCGCATCTCAAGTCATTTCCACCCATCGATCGACTGCACCGATTTTTATTCTTACCTCTACCTCTGCACACGACGTCTTAGGGTTTTTCCTTCAGCGCAACTTATTCTGACGTATCCGTCATTTCGCACCTATTCACACCGAATATTTCCACAAAAACTCAATCCTTAAGATAATTTTGCAAGATCGAATTCCCCTTTTATAGTGTGACGCCCACAAAATGTGTGGTCACATTTTTTGTAATTTTGGTATGTTTCTGTCACAAAGGGAATGTCATTTTATTTAAAGCAATGTTTTAATTTGAGTTATAATGGACAAGTGTTGCCTGTATAAGGTATGTGTGCTTAGTGAGGAATCGGAAAAAATAAGGTATTCTCAATATTGCCAGTAGAGGGCAGAGTGACGCTTTGCTTGTTAGTGTGAGCAGACGTAGCTTCCTCAGTATACTGAGCGAAGCTGTTCAACGAAGAAAGCAAGTGTCGTCTCTCCTGTTTTACAGGTTAGAAACACTTTAAAACCATGTAGACTTACACCTACATAATGTTAAACATTTCAACTAAATGTGGGGGGTATTTGTGACGATATTAGCGTCTTATATAGTTGTTAAAGTACTAAATTTGTTTTATGCCAATGCGATCCAAAATGGCGGCTGCCATAATCTTTTCTGTTAATACGAGTTTGCTTAGTTTTCCGCTCCAGTACATTACGTTTTGGTGTCATACCATGTTTTCTGTTCTTACGTAGCTGTTAACGTTCCAGAAGTTTCCAATAAACTTGGAAAAAAGAGAAAGAATGACACGTTTGTAAATCATTTAATTTTATTTGTTTGTTAATGTACTGCCAATGTCTGTGGTAATGATTGTTTGAAGCACTTTGGTTATATTGGGTCTTAAGCTCATGCACTAATGCCAGAATGGAGCACTTCATGCGCCCATTGTATTACAGTCATTGTAGGTCTGAAAATAATATTGTATACTATAGAATAGATCATATACATAATCTTAAGTTATGGAACCGTGTTGTGTTTGTGATTTCTGATGAAACGTGGTGTTATTATTAAGAGTGTAAGAATAAAAGAAAGGGTAAAATGTATTGGAAAAGATATTGAGACGAGACGTTGTATTATGAAGTCTGAGTTTCGTACTCCACAACATTAACGCAGAAATTATCCTGAAATGAGTTGATTGGCAAGTGTTGTCTCTCCTGTTCTTTCTCCTGTTTTACAGGAAATTAACTCTGATTATCGGTCCCTTTGGTGGGATCTGTAACAATAGCTACCCTACAAGCTATAGAGAAAAATAACTCGAAATAACTTCTTGTAGGATACTCTTATAGCAAATTTGTTAAAATACGTAACTCGCTGTTAAACAATAGCAAAATATTTGTAAAACACTGTAGACCTATAATGTAAGATCACAAATAGTTTTCAGTGATGTTTTGGAGGTAGTGTTTTACATTTTGAGTTGCATAAATTTCCCTCAAATTTTGATAAACATGACCATCCCATCATATGACGTGAGTCTACAAATCAGATACCATGTTGAAAATACCCGTCTTTGTAAAGAAAGAAAAATAAGATTTTTTCTATAAGGAGGTAGTATTTTGTCACGTTATATCGCTAAATAGTCTTTTGATGGCATTTGGAAGACAAGGAAATTAAGCATTTAAAATGACTCATGCATTCATTGTGATGGCAAAAAAACCAACAACCTTAAATAATATTAGTATCGGATACTTTTAATCAGGTAATATCCTAATAAGTGACATGTACCGAAAACATTTTCATTTTAAGAAATCCTTACTAGTATGGGATTATTATAAAAAACATTTTCATATTTAAAAGTTTTATTAAGAACATTTTTATTGTTAATTATCTAAATTCTCTGAATTGTTGCAGTGGGACTCTTAAAATTGGTGTCCTTATTTGTACTGATATAACAAAATGTTACACAATAATATATGACGGTTAATAATATATTAGCAAATGAACTTCAATTATTGACCATAGTTTACATGTATTGATAGCTAAAGAAGGAGGAACATTTACTACCACATTTGTTTAGAAGCCTCTGTACTTGTCTTCCTATTTGTGTTGATGCATTTGGTGTGGTAAACTTCATTTCCCTTCATAAGAACACAAACATTTAAACTCCGGATACTTATAGATTTTTGACCGCTTCCATTTGTGCATCTAAAGTGTTGTTTTCGGATTTGATCTATTTGTGGTCGCCCTCTTTCCATTATCACCGGGGCTAATGTAGAGTTGTTTGCTGCTTGGGAGCCTTCAGAGCTTGGCGGACAAACAGCCAGTGGACAAACAGCAAGTGTTTAAGGCCAAAGTTGAATGCTGACCTGATTTATTGTAACATATCAACAATCGCCCTAAACACAGAGAAATGTAGGTATCACAGATATGGTCCTTAGGGAGCGAACTGTAAACATTTGTTCAATTTTAAAGGTATGAAATCATTGCCTATAGCAAAAAGTACATAACTGTACTTTTAACAAGCACTAAGTACAGGCAAATCGTCCAGTAAATCAGTAGTCATCAAATCTTCATTTAAGTAAAGAAATGGGCTTGTTGAAATAGACTTAAGGTAAATGTCCATTCAGTTACGGATCTTTGTAGTCTGGGAATCATTTTTACACTTAAATACAAATTGTTAATGCTGCTTTATGCAGAATATTTTACATAGTATTGTTTTGTACCACAACATAAATATGCAGTGTTGTCACTAGGGATGCAGAAATGTTCTTTTAGAGGTAGAGTTATGAAGGTATATAAATGTACCAATGTTCCAGGTACATTGACCGTATCCTGATGGGATGCAGCAAAAAAAGTTTTTTAAAAACTTTAAAGGTCCATTAAAATACATTGGTATGTTAGTGAGTGTGAGAAGGATCACGGCTTATTAGGACAAAGAAGTTTAAACAAACCCCTTATCTCAGATTTTCATATCCCTTGTATAAACAAAAGTGGAATCAGAAGCGGCAGGTTGTGGAAAGTAGAGCAGGAAAACAAACAACATAAGGTTGAGATGGCAGTGTTTTAGAAAAAAATTGGCATAAATGTATATTGCATCATATCAATTTACAAACATGTACATCAAATACATCATTATCGTCATCATTGTAAGAAGGAGTAGAAGTGTAATAAATATATTCTTTATGAGGGAATAGTGAGAAGTCGGCCGGTGCTGTTGATTTTTTTCCTCACGAGGAATATTCGTATTCCTCGGCGCTCCTACGGCCGAAGTCCATCCAACCCAGGTAGTCCCGGTCCTTTATCCGATGATTATCACTCAAAGCCTTGCTGTTCACTGCCGAGTTACGACGAACAGAACCTAAGAAAAGAAAAAAAAACAAGCGAGAGAAATAGATTGAGAGATGGTGATGATGAAATTAACTCATTTCTAATGCATTTGTATAGCACATTAAATATTAAAATGATTTAAGATGTTAGCGAGTGAGTGACAGGATGGGAGAAAATCCACATTGGAATATGACTCTAAATCTTATTAGATTGCTGGAGGGTTTCAAATATTAAAGAGGCTTATTAATGAGAAAGATAAATGGCGATCGTCCCAGAAAATATGACTTTGACATGTTTCTCTGACACCTATGAATGATATATGATTTCAATACGAGTGTAAGGATAAACATCATTCTCACATGAAGCCATCATCCTGATATGTCTTTCTCTGTCCTGCGTTTTTATCTTCATTTTTTCAAAGAAAAGCAGAGAACAGCTTTGTACATTGGATGAACAGATCAGACATCTAAGTCCAGACATCGCAGATGGAAGAACAGAATCGTGGCAGACGAGTGGTGGATTTGGTCTGTCAGATTCACCAGCTCTGAGAAACATCTGTTCCAAATGTTCCGAGTCTTGCTCTTGCGCGGAGGTCAGCCTCAGACTCAACTCACCCATGCTTGCTTGCTTTTAATTTCGTCTCACCAACTTAATGCGATGTTGGGTCTTGACATACGCACGTCTCCGGAACACTTCGACCCTGTAATTTTCGTACTTGGCAGCGAGTCGGATGCTTCCGTCGAGTCGGATGCTCCTGATCATTACTTCTCCTAAAAGTGGGCTGTCTTACATCTATTTTTAGCTGTTTTGGCGGGGTTTTAACACAGTCTGCTTCCAAGTTTTAATAAAAAGTTTAACACCAACAGTCAAACTTATTTTTTATTACTTCAACTAGTAGATTTGACTAAACTGTTTTTACAATTTTTTTCATATTGCATTAATACGGCTAGAAAGGTACTTTTGCGTGAAATAACTAAAAGTACTTAAAAGAACTATAATTGTTGAGCCAACGTGTCTTAAATGTGTAACATGTACCCTTGACCGCCCTAGTAACATTTTCTTGAAATTAGGTAAAGTTACATTGGCAAGTACAAACTGCTGCGAAACTTTAAAATTTTGATCAAAATCTCTAATTTACAGTTAATTTAGTACTTACAAGGGTAAACCTTAGTAACGAGAAAAACACTCTTATTTAAAGACACTTATTTAAACCCTAAAACCCTAAAGACACCCTTATTTCATTTCTGTTTTGACGATTGTCGTAATGTTCTTTTAGCCACAAATGGAAACAGGCTAACCACTTCTTGGTGTTTTTTTTTGTTGTGTTTGCAGTTTGAGGTACATGGACTGGTTTGCAATATCAAAGATCACTCCTACATGTCAAAACACAGGAACATGGTTAAAGGTGAAGGAACGCTAATAGGAACCTGACGCTTTTAATGCAAGTTTAACAGCAGCACTGCACGTGTTAGCATTTGTATGGCATTTCGGGCCAACGGTGGGTGGCGAGTGTTGCTAAAGCTGCCATCAGTGGTGTGATACTGATAGAGCAGATGGAAGACTTTTAAACACAAGACTCCCGTTGTGGCAAGCGTGACACACACACTTATACACACTCCAGCCAGTTTTGGAGAAAGTTGTAGACTTGCTCTGACATGTGTGAAATTCGCACGTCCCACACAATGGCATGACAATTCCCACATCATGCTGGAGACACGCAGAGAAAAGTAGAGTGTATGTGTGAGTGTATTTGAAGGTGTATTAGCGAGGACCTGTCTGAATAAAGGCAAAGTGAGGACCTTAAAAAAGTGAGGACCGGTCCTCAGAAGGAAAAAACTTTAATAATAGGTTTCATTACTGAAAAAGATAACAGTGAAAAGATTGTGAAAAAATACTGAAAAAGTGGAATGATTGAAATTTGTTAAAGGTAGGCCAAGCTGTAGCATTGTTGGTAACCCTAATATTTTAGTTTTAGTGCTATCATGTGGTAATTATGATTGTATTTCATAAAAATAGCAAGACCTAGCTGCCTGGGTGTATTTGTAGATATATTAGTGACAACCTGACTAAATAGTGGCAACGTGGGGACCTTATAAAAAGTGAGGACTGGTCCTCATAAGGAAAGAAATGTAGTTTCATTATTTAAAAGGAAAATTATGAGAGTGAAAAGATTGGATTTTGTTAGAGTTAGGTGTAGTTATTGTTAGTGAAATAAAATAATGTTTATAAGTAGTATTATGTAGTAATTATGTGAGTATGTCTCAAAGCAAAAACCCAACTGTGTGTGTTTCTGAGTATGTCTTCAAGTGCGTGTGAGGCTTAAGTATTATGACGCTAGCAATAAATGGTTTCTACCAAATGCTATGTTGTTTTTCAGCCCACATTATTGTTCTAAGTGCATCACACCCACAACACCTAACAGCTACTCCATCCACGGCGATGGCCAGCACAGAATTGAGCAAATCCCATCAAACAGTTTTAACAATGTACTTCACTCAAAAAAGCCATAACAGGAAGGCCCATGATGCAACGCCATGTTTACCGCTGTTGACTGTCGTGATGGCGTCCGCGGCAGCGCCTCATTCGTGCCTGGCCCAGATTTACGGTAAAGGCCTCGGGAAATGGGAAGGACAATGAAAATAACACCCTGGGAGGACACGCAAAGCGATGGACGGGAGCCGAATAAACAAAACAAGCTCCGTTGCCGAGCCCTCGGGGTAGATACCGGGGTGTTTAGGCTTCACGTCTAGACATGTCGAGTTTATGTGTTTTAAGTACGTGACAGAAAACAGTGCAGAGCTTCGTGACTGACGACCGTTTATGGTGAACCCAGAACATCTCAATTACACCAAATTCCGGCAACGTGTTTAGAAGATTTAATGAAAGACTACCCTTGATTCTGTAGCTGAATTCTCAATTAAATACGCACATGTTTAAATTGTAACAAGGCGAAATACGTTACTACTTTTGCAGGAACCACTTTTCTCTATAAAATCACTCCCAACAGATATTTTACCTAAAAAGTTGTCATAATTGTTAATCTAAAATAGGGTTCAAATCATGTTTTGTCTTGTTTTTTAATAACCTGTCATGTCATGCAAAAACTCACTTGCATTCGCTTACTCACACAAACACTAACATGCTCCCACAATCCCTCTCTCACTCACATGAAAACACAAAAACACAGCAATGTCGGAGGCTAACAGGCAGAACTGATTTATTACAACTAATTAATAATATACCCAGAATTATTAGCTATTTTTTTTTCTCTTACTTTTAAATGTTACCGAAAGGTTAAAAAAATCTAATTGTTTTCTGGAAAATTGCAAACTACTGCATCAGTAAAATAAATAATTAGGGAATAAATTAGATAGCTGACAGTAAGACAGGGAGGGAGAGAGTATTTAGTTTCAGGGCTGACATGACCTTTGGGGCATAAAGCCATTCTATATGATCAATGTCCTCAATAACACAATATTAAAATCTTTCTTTCTCTCTTTCTCTCAGCTTATGCCTAGAGGACAAGATGACATTCATGCAAAAGGTTATATATAACAGTGCCATGCTGTTTGTCAGAATTGTCAGGTTAAAAATAAAGTTTTTAGGATTAAGATTTTAATGCTAGCAGGCATTTTTTTCCTTTTCGCATTTGCATCAAAATCTGTTCGCCTGCTTTATGAAATCTACAACTCGATGCTTGTGAATCTCTTTCATTCCTCCACCTCCTCAGCATCTAACCAAATCCTGAAATTTTATCATAATGTAGATTACCACCTCAAATTAATTTCCAGAATCAGTCCCAAAATTCTAATCCCATTAGATTCCAACCTCCCCCTAAAAATGTGAGATATTTAATGCCTCAAATAACTAAATTCCTGTAGTTGCTCCTCACCTTTCCTGGAGATGAGTCTGGCAAGCAGCTCGCTCAGGTTGGCACGAGAGTTGGCAGCATCCTCATCTGCCGTTCCATACGCTTTGGCCAGGTTGCCCACGGTGTCAGAGCGGGCCACTCTGCTGTGCCCATCGCTGAGACTGGCACCCGTCTGGGAGGGAAGAGTGTTGCCCTGGTCCTGGTGTGGACGAGCCAGACCAGTTACGGAGAGAGACACAAGGAGCACACACACGCACACACACAAGCTGCTGTTCATCCTGTAAGAAAAGGACAGAGAAAGAACACATTCTCATTAAAAAAAAAATTCTCACACATATTTTCTGATACAACTTCTGCTCTGTTCTTTAGGCATTGAGATTTCTCAGAATTTGAAATGAAAAACATTTGTAGACATAGTAAAAATATATCAATAGTGCATAAATAAAATTATGAAACACTTATTCTGTTAAAAGTTGCTGGTTTTTGCATGTTTAAGAGATAACATGATTTTTTTTTTCAAAAAATCAATTTTTTTTCAGCAAGTCTGGTTTTTACCAAACACGCAGCAAATCAAACAATCAGTTAATCTGGTCTAGAATAGATGATGTGCAGAGGAAAATGTGGATAGAGAAATATATAGATGGACAGATAGATAATCAGAGAGACTTTACCTTGCTTCGTTGGAGAGTGTGTTGCTTATATGAGGGTGAAAGTGGCTGTTCTCACAAAGAAGAGGGAGAGGCATTTATATACCCAGCTGTGACGCACACACACACGCACTCTCTCTCGCTCTCTCTGACCGTGTTTCAGCGCTCCTTCTGTACGTAATTATGTGTAAGTAACCCAAATAAGTTTCAATGATGGAAAATGTTTGTCCTGTCCCTGCTATAAATGTTATATGAGTAATAGAATTATAAGCTTGCTGGATTTCCACTTGAAGACCTGTAGGAACTCAATGAACACATTTAAATCTCGTTTTCTGGAATAAGAACCTTTGTGAAAAAAAGTAGCAGGAAAATGGTCAGCATCTGACCACATCCTGAAATTTTATCGTAAAGAGAATCACCAGAGGAAATTAATTTCCAGAATCAATTCCAAAACCTTGATCCCTTTTGAGTATATTTAAAATATGCATTATTCTATTAAAGGGCAACATTAACAAATTACATTGCACATTTATTCCAGTTCTACTGGAATAGTAGTGCTTATGAATAGTGCTTATGAAGTATATGAGCACTTTTTGCAAAGCAGAATTGCAATACAATCTATACCTGACTTCTGTTTTCCAGCAATGCTCACTCAATTCTAACTCAGGAATATGAATTGCTTATCAATAAAAGATCTGGAGATATAGCAGATATAGTATTGTTACTCATGAGGATGGGTTTTAAGGATGGAATTATTATAATATGGTTTATGCACATTATCTATAATATTGGATCTAATATCCTTACTGTGCCAACTTCTTAGACCAGAAAGTGCTGGGAACTCTAAAATGCGTTTTCTAATAAGGAAGAGAATTATGACAAACGATCCCCTTTCTATTTCCTGTCTGTAGCCAATGTACCCTCCAAATCATGCATAGACGAGTCCATTGCTAATCATTTTCCACCATTGGGTCTCATTCACCAACAGTTCTTAAGAAGAAATTTGTTCTTAAAACTCACTTACACAGTGTTCAGAAAACTTTGACATTCACTGATCTTTTCTTAATTACGATTTGCTCTTAGATAAGAATCTACAACCAGTCATGTGTTTTACGTGAATTTTATTGCATGCATTTTGAGCATTGTTCTATTGGCCTTTTTTCAATTCTACAGTTGTATAATTATACTGTTTTAATGTCTTAACATCCTTAACTTAGGCGAAATATTGATGAATTAGGTCCAATGCTTTTAAATGTTTGGACACCTAATAACATTAAATGACTTTAGAAAAAGTTAAAGAAAAGAATGTAAGACTGGTACAAGATATGTATGAGGGCAGTGTGACAGTGGTGAGCACTGTGGTGGGAGTGACATGCATTCAAGGTGAAGGTGAATTGGAGGACAAAGACAGAAGACGTGCGTGAGTGAGAGGGAGGACAGTAAAATTATGAGGACGCGGTGAGTAAACCTGGCAAAACTGAAGAAGTTTAAATACTTGGGGTCAACAGTCCAGAGTTACAGAGAGCGCAGAAGAGAGGTGATGAAGAGAGTGTAGGCAGGTTGAAGTGGGTGGAGAAGGGTGGCAGGAGTGATCTGTGACAGACAGTTGCCAGCAAGAGTGAAAGGGAAAGTTTACAAGATGATGGTGAGACCAGATGTTGTATGGGTTAGAAACAGTGGCACTGATGAAAAGGCAGGAGGCAGAGCTGTTAAGATTCACGTTAGGGATGAACTGAATGGACAGGATTAAGAATGAGCATATAAGAGGGACAGCTCATATTGGACAATTTGGGGACAAAGTCAGGGAGGTGAGATGAGGTGGTGTGGACATGTGCAGAGGAGAGATGGTGAGTGTATTGGGAAAAGGATGGGGAGGATGGAGCTGCCAGGTAAGAGGGAAAGCGGAATACCTAAAAGGAAGATTATGGATGTGCTGAGAGAGGACATGCATGTGGCTGGTGTGAGAGAGGAAGATGTGGAGGACAGGAAGAAGTTGAGAATGTTGATCCGCTGTCGCGACCCCTAACATTAAAAGCTGAAAGAAGAACAAGAAAAATCTAAATAACTTGAGTTTGCTCAAATGTCTTGTCAAAATAACTTGCATTTTCCCTCAGTAAATGCACATTATGTCCAAACAATATAGTCAACGTAACTAACTTGTTTTTTATATTACTTCAAAAGGAAAAATGGCTTAAGACACCAGATGTGTGCAGCTTGTTTAAAAAAACATTTGTACTTGTATTTATAAGACACACACATGAATTCAGTCTTGTCCACAAATCCTCATGTGGTCTTTTGGGTCCTCAGCCCTCCGCTTGAAAAATCTACTTATGCAGACATGCCTTTGATTAAGTGTATAGAAATCTAGTTTGGAACTCACTCTCTCTCTCTCTTTCTGTTATCAGGGTGCAACATTTGCTTGGCCGGCGCGGGAACATGGCGTGGGAGGTGCAGTGGAGCGTGGTAATTGATTGGCTGACGTGTGGGAGGTGTTTGTGTGCTTGTACTCCCTTTAATATTCCTCTCTTTTCCAGGTGCATGAGAGAACCTCCTGTTGCTTTTCGTCAGCCGGCTTGAGAAACCTGGCCTCTCAGGCGGGTAACGGGTCGACGGAATGTCACGAACCAGTGAAAAAACACGCGTTTGACACATTTTATGAGAAGGAGCAACGCTAGTGTTTCTCAATATCGAGTCTCAAAAAGTCTTGAGGTCGTGGCATGAAAGTTCTTGTCAAGTTGCCTTGTGAGATCATGCTTGCAATGAAGGCACCTATAGAGATTGTGATGTATACTTAGTATTGCTGAGAATATTCTGCTGTATTTACTGTATATAGCAGGCAGTGATTTAGAATTTAAATGTTGTAAAAGAAACACAAAATAATGCTTCCAGTGTTGGAGAGCAGCTAACTTAAATTTGCAACAATACTAGCTTAACTAATTTTTTCAGTAAACACTTTGTACAAGTACTGATATAGCATGGCAAAGCTACATTGTTGCAAAAAAAATTAAAATGTAATAAAGTATATGTCTCCTAAATTTACTCTTTCAAAAATAATGAAAAAGTTTCAAAGTTTACATTTATATTCTGCTTCTAGTTTAAAAGTGTATTTTAAATTTTCTATTTATATATTTTATTCTATGTGCATTATTTGTTCATCGTTCCTTTTTCTTTGCACTGTTAAAACTGGAGCCACGTTGCCTCGTCTCTCTGTGTACTTGTACAGTATATAGCACAGAAGACAATAAAGTTTACTTTGTCTTGACTGTGACAAAGAGCCTTATATAAAATTGAATTGAATTTTAATGTGCTGTATATTTAGTATATGTTAGGGTTTCGCCCGGACTTTCCCCGAGTGGCAAATAGATGCCGCTAATGTTTGGTTTGTGTTTGTCCTGTCTTTTGTCTGTCTTGTGTGGTTTGGCAGTAATTTCTCTCCGTAATACATTGTAAAAGAAATACAAACTAACTTCTAAGTTAAAAAAAGCAAGCAACTAAGTGTGAACTTATTGCTAATATTAATTACTGTGGTTATTTCTTGCAAATGTTTTTATTGTGAAACTTTTCAAACACGTTTCATACACAAGTGCAAAAACCACGTGCTTGAATTGAAATAGAGATACCTAAGCTAAAATATTACTCTGGAAACTCTCCCTTTAAACTTCCACTTGAGTAAAAATACAAAAGCGCTTGCCTTCATATGTACTTAATTAAGTATAAAAAAACCTGAAATATAAAGTAGTGTTGGTATTAATTCAGAAAGACACATGCCACTGCATAAATGGACTTACAGTGGGGGAAATAATTATTTGCTCCCCTGTTGATTTTGTAAGTTTGCCCACTTTCAAAGAAATGAACAGTCTCTACTTTTTATGGTAGTTTTATTTTAATGAATAGAGACAGAATATCAACCAAAAATCCAGAAAAACACGCTACATTAAGTTATACATTGATTTGCATTTTATTGAGAGAAATAAGTATTTGATCCCCAAGCAAAACACAACTTAGTACTTGGTGGAGAAACCCTTGTTGGCAAGCACAGCGGTAAGACGTTTCTTGTAGTTGGTCTCCAGGTTTGCACACATCTCCCGAGGGATTTTGGCCCGCTCCTCTTTACAGAAACTCTCTAAGTCCTTTATGTTTCTTGTCTGCGGCTTGGCAACTCGAAGCTTTAGCTCCCTCCACAGATTTTCGATAGGATTATGGTCTGGAGACTGGCGAGGCCATTCCACAACCTTAATGTGCTTCTTCTTTAGCCACTCCTTTGTTGCCTTGGCTGTATGTTTTGCGTCTTTGTCATGCTGGAAGACCCATCCACAACCCATTTTCAGTGTTCTGGCTAAGGGAAGGAGGTTCTCGTCCAAAATTGTACGGTACATGACCCCATTCATTGGCCCCTCAATGCGGTGTAGTTGTCCTGTACCTTTAGCTGAAAAACAGCCCAAAGCGTAATGTTTCCACCTCCGTGCTTTACTGTAGAGATGGTGTGCTTTGGCTCATACTCAGTATTTCTCTTCCTCCAAACACGGCGGTTGGAGTTGATGCCAAAGAGCTCGATTTTGGTCTCATCTGACCACAGCACTTTCAACCATGCATTCTCTGAATCATCTAGATGTTCTAACTTAAGATGGGCCTATACATGTGCCTCCAGTACAGCGTAGTGTGGTATTCTTGGTGACTGTGGTCCCAGCTGCCTTCAGATCATTAACAAGCTCCTCCCGACTAGTTGTGGGCTGATTCCTCACCTTTCTCATGATCCTCCTCACCCCATGAGGCAAGATCTTGCATGGAGCTGCAGATCGAGGGCGACTGATGGTCATGGGATAAAATACTTCTTTTACTCAATAAAATGCAAATTAATTAATAACTTTTATGTAGCCTAGTGTGTTTTTTCTGGATTTTTGGTTGATATTCTGTCTCTCTTCATTAAAATGAAACTACCGTAAAAATTAGAGACTTTAAGAGTGGGCAAACTTACAAAATCAACAGGGGATCAAATAATTATTTCCCCCACTGTATTTCAACATTTTAGTCATGTATTTCACAATTGCTTGGATGTGTGCTTGTTAATTGGTGTTTGTGCATTAACCCTGCACTTTACCTGAAATTTGGTGATACTCTGGTAATAAATATAACTCAAAATATGCTATCAAATCAAAGCATAGTGCAGAAATGTCAAAACAAATTACATAATCTGTCATCACAAGTGATGTACTGACTAGAACAACAAACCTCAAATGGCAGTGAACAACAGTGGTGACAATAAAAAAGACAAATATTGTATAATGTAGTGAGGTTAAAGCAGAAAGTCTCTAAATGGAAATACGTCAGTACAGATACATGAAAAAACTACTTAAGTACAGTAACAAATGACGTTAATTTTATTAACGTCCACCACTAGTTTTAAATGAAATTAATTGTATCAAGTAATCAAATTTTTGCCACCATTTGCTGTTTTGTTCAGGTAGAGAGCAAAGGTTGAATGACTGGTGCTATATTAAAGTTAATTCTACAGTTTCCATTTGGAAGTGATTGAGAGATAAACCATGAAGCTGTTTGCATATTGTGCTGTAGCTGTAGCCATATTGTGCTCTTGAATGTTGAAATTCAACATCGGCAGTGGAAGATGACATGAAGTGAGAACTTGAGAATACTGTACAAGAAATATTTGTCCTAGAGAATTAATCACACTAAGCTGGCAAGTTTCTGACTTGGTTACGACTCCCTTGGTTTGGCTGAATTATTGATATTTTCAACCTGAAAAAAACATTGGCTAAGACCTGAACAATGCCTTTGCTTGTAGTTCATCTTAACGTCAGCTTAACCTGTCGGCATGTCAAGATAAGAACGATAACATGCTTGGTTCTAAATAGGCAGCTTGAGGTGTTGAGGAGCAGAAAGCGAAAGCTCTTGCCCTGAATTACAAAAAACTAAATGTAATTCTGATTATCATATGCGATTATCCTACCGCACACCAGACCTTATATGTGTAGCTACAATATCTTGTGAAATGATAATCACAAACAACAGTATTTTCATATTGACAATTCACTGTAAGAGGGAGCAATAAAATGTCAATTTATGACAAACTACACAATTATTTGTTTTTGCCCTTACAAGTTTGAAGGATACTCAAAATGCAAGCTTTTCCCACAGACACAGGTACAAAGTCACAAATGCCACTGGTTGATCATGATGTCAAATGTCGCTTTGCTGACTTGGTAACAATTTTGGGTTTTTCAAGGCACATAGTAAAACACTAACACCAAGAAGGTATGGTACTACACTAAGATATGGTATATGGTGGGCAATATAAAAAATCATTCTGAATGTGAAACAGTGAAGGAATTTTGAAAATCTGCACAGAAGTCCCATTTTTGATTCACAGTGTAGTTCTAACAACTCTAAGAATTGCTCACTTTGTTAATAATATTTTGACTCATTTTAGCAAATTTGTCCTTCCAGTTTAGCAAGTCTATCTTTCTCCTCCGTAAGTGTCAGACAGGCTTAGAGGGTTCATTGCAAGGACAATTACTGCGCCTGAATGACAGTGCTTGGTAATTATCTTTACAGGTGAAGTGTAATTCTTTTTCCAGATGCATTAAACTCTCATTTGGTGTCTCTTCTTCTAGGCACAGGCACAGGATGATGACTGTAGGCCAAAGGTATCAGTGTATGCTTGGTCTGCTTCTTGGAAGAGATGCAACCTACCATTAAAGCTAAAATTGTATTAGAAATAATTGTGGATGACCTCAGCCAAGATCCAGTAGCAAAAAACAGGAAAAAAACAGCTTAGATTAATATGAATGTCTCAGTGTCTTTTTTCTCTATCTAGGGTCTAATTAAGAGGTAGGAGAGATAATTATAACATTTCACCACAGAGAAGTCAAATTATCTAAATGCATCCGACAGTTATTCTGACCAAGATCATAAGCAACCTGAGAAGTAAACCAGGAAAACAGGGAAAAAAGAAGTGACGGAAAAGGTTGTTCAACTGTGACAAACTAATGTTGGTCTCCTCAGCAGACAGAAGCCTGAAGAAAATGAAACAAGTGAGGAATCGATCGAAAGGGACGTCCGGGCCTGGTGGGGGCTCGGCCCTGTTTTGCCCTAGGGGGTGTTGGGATGACAAGCGGTACTCACAGGCTTCGGTAAACACCCTAAATAATTCACACAGGTATTAATGTGTGTGTCTGGTGCCGCACATATGTGTGAGGAGCGGTAATGTCAAGACATTATAGTTGAAAATAGATCTAATCCCTATCTCTACCTAACAGGTGTGGGTTAAAACCTATGGGGAGAATTTGGTATAGCTAGCACCTTATGTGAGAGTCCTGTTGTTTGTTTTTACAGATGATAAATGCCTTTTGATCTGATTAGTATTTAATCATCTTTTAAAATTATTCAGTTAAATTGCACTGTATAGTATTCAGCATGTGGGTACCAATCAGTCTACTCCTGAACTGAATCAAATTAAAATACTGACTTTGTGGTATTGGCAGGTGTTGAATTGTTGACCATAGAATAAATGTAATATTGTATTGTGATGAAACTTGTGATTTACATCTGTACTGCTCACAAGGAGGTTTTTTTAGAGCTAAAGCTAAAGAAAGGCAGCCAGCCGTCCCTGTCACTGGATTACAAAACCTGGGTTTGCTTACTCTCATTCACCTTTAATTTTATTTGTTTAGTTAGACTTTATTGTCTTCTTCTCATTTTCTAGTTTTATTTATTTGTTTTGTCTTTTATTTGGCTTGCTACCTGTTTTGTGTGCTTATTTAGTTTGATTGGTGAGTTCATTGTTAATTGCTATTTTTATCTATCCCTTATTTCCTGTTACTTTTTTAAGACAGCTCTATTCTGGAGATCAGCGCTCAGTCAACCTCATGGTAAAGTGTTTGTGTTTCAATTCTAATCCACAATGTCATGAACAAGCCAGGAAGGCAAAATATTTTGGCACTCATCTCTCATTCAATGCAAAAAAACAATTCCAGGACTGTAATTGTAGTTTAAATACCACACCTAATGAAATTTTGCTACCAGTAGTTTAAAGTTTATATATAACTGAGATGAGAAAATTTACTTTGACTTTTGACTTTGATTCTGCATCCCAAATTTTTAAGAAAGGCCCTTATTGACTGGGCCACTTGGGCCACTTCTCTCATTGCCTTGACTGCACAAGCCCCCAAATAT
Source organism: Distichodus sexfasciatus (assembly GCA_032718565.1). NCBI lineage: Eukaryota > Metazoa > Chordata > Actinopteri > Characiformes > Distichodontidae > Distichodus > Distichodus sexfasciatus. The sequence continues at coordinate 50,365 of JAVGVS010000458.1, read as the reverse complement.
TAATGCATTCTATTTAAAAAACAAAAACAAAACTTTTTAAAGTCAAAGCAAGTGTAGAACTATGTCACAAAGTAATGTGCCATGGATTTATTGTTTATTGATGTAGAGACAGCCTTCATCTTTCTAAACAAAATAGAATGTTTCTGTACTTCCAAATGATATGAAGAGAGGAATTTTCTTAGTCAAAGAGTCACATAGTACTAGTGACTAGTAATGTGTTTAAAGTTCCAAATGTAGTTGGAAACTCCTATTTAATGAACACATTCATTTGACATTTGACACACAACCTGCCTTACAGAATATATTTTTGAAGTGAAGAGATATTAATATAAGGGTCATTTGTATCTCCTGATCAACAGTGGACATGGCTTGGGTCACCGTGACAATGTTATGTTGTCATTTTTGAATTAATTTCAACAAGAAAAGGGCCACAGTTGCCCAAGAAAGATGACTGTAATTAACGTTTCCTGAGATGACATCTGTGTAATTCGCAAATCATAGGTTATTGTGTCTCTTCCTCTGTCCTCGGCATGAAACTTGCAGCATTGTGTCATGCTGAGTTTTCTTGTATGCGTTCCAATGGGAATGTCAAAGAATCACAAAACCGCAGTAATTATCTTTATATACAGTGGCGTCGAGGAGACGCTGGCCCAATGTGCCTGTGTTTATGAGATGCTGCTTCGGAGCCAACAGCCCTTCAACTGTGAAAGAATTGGGACTGGAGAGGCACCTGGGCTGCGCTGAAAGAGGCACCTGTCCTTCTCCTCCTCTCCATCTCCTCCAACAGTTCCTAGTCTCCACAGCAGAGAGGGAAAAAATTGTGGAAAGACTAGAGTGGCAATTATCATACACAGTTCCCTTGTGGGGTCATGAATATGGAAGCCTCCCATTTAAAAGTACCATAAACGTGACATTTCAAATTGCACAGGTGCGTCTCTACACCTGCCTTGTGAAATGCAAAGATATATGAATATGAAAATGAGAAACAAATTCTACCTGGCTAAAAAATCAGCCAATATTCCACTTTATTGTACAATAATCAACTTTTCCAGAGAATATATCTATTTAAACCTCATGATTTTGCACATTAAGGTACTTAAGATAATTGAGGTGTGGTGAGATTCAATGTGCTTAAACTCTAAAGGTCTGTAAATCAATAATTTCAAAAAAAGTTATTTTTTGTGTCATGTATTGATATATCTGTTTATAAAAATGTACTTGACAGTCTTTAGCCATTTGCAATAATTGTGATATCATCTAATTTTATCAAGTTGTTAATACTTTTTTCTGAAGATCTACTCTTCTGATTTTAGCCAATTATCGATAAATCATTGTTTTCTATCTATTCTTAGACAACTGCCGACAAATTGGCATGACAATATTATTGTCCACTATTAGCCAATTGCCTATATATTCTTGTATCGATAATATCAGCTAATATTTGCTAGATTCTGATAAATTGGTGTGCCAATATTATTGACCCGATATATATGAATTGCCAATTAATTATTGTGGCAATATTATCTGCCAATATCAGCCAATTACTGATAAATTATTGTGACGATATTATCTGCTGATAGATTATTGCTGATAGATTATTGTGACAATATTATTGGCAATACTGAAGCATTAAAGCATTATGCTGGTATTGATAAAGGTTAGTTATTACAAGAAATGCTTGACATGCTTTCATTTGCTGGGTTTTAAATGTGATATAAAAATGATGAGGACCAAACTGACATAAATCACCATTACACTGGCACAGAGAACTTGAAACATGTTTGGGTGTATACAGGTTTTTAAATAATACTACAATAATACTACACTAAAATAACAATGATATTAAACATTTTAATTAGATGTTGCTTAAGGAATGTTGGATGCGCATCATTTTGGTGACTAAGTGAAACCACAGTCATTTTTAACATTTTCTTAAGCATACCTCTGTTTCAGTCATGGGAGAGATTTTTTAAAAAGTTTATTTTCTGCAAAGTCTGAATGCTGTGTTGTATAATGCTCATTAAAGCAGGATCTCTTTACAGGGAAGCCCTTAGAGATACTGTCATCGATAATATTGATGGGAGTAGCTGGAAAACTGAGGACGGTGTGTTAGCTGCTTTGCATAATAGACCTGAACAGGAGTTTTTTGTTTTTATGCATATTTAACCACAAGAGCAAAATCAAACTTGAGCACATTTTTCATAAGTAAACAGCAGAACAAATGCTTCTAAGCCCTTGATGCAGCAGGGCCAATCAAACACAGACTAAATAGAGAGTTATTCTTTGTGTCATGGCAATGATTAATTTCTGCTCTAGTGGACATCTCTGTTATATCCAAAAAACACAATCACCATGCCACCCTAAAAAATTATGGCTGCTCTCAAGCTGGCAGCTGAGGGCCTTCCTGAGGAGAGAGTCCTTTGTTTGTAATGATCCCAGAGTCAAACAGTTCTGTTCTTCTTGGAGTGTAAAGCTTGAACAGATGCAGTAATGAGGCTCTCCTCCAAACTCCGAAATGCATTAAAAAATATTCAGAAAGATATTTTCCAAAAGACTAGTGACTAGTTCCATGGAAACAACCTGGCCCAAGTCCCATGTAGAGATTTGAAGACAGATGATCTAAAGTCAAAGTCAACTTTATTGTCATCTCTGCTATGTACTGTACAAGTATACAGAGAGACAAGACCAGTTTTAGCAGTACACAGAACATGCGGTATTCAGCCTGCAATTTGGTCTAAGAGTTGTCTTTACACTGAATGTGTATAGGATTTGTAACAGTTTCAATATGAAAAGTTCTGTACAGACAGTCTATTAAATAAAACAGTATTTGAGCAAACATTCAAGTCAAATCTAGTATGTGCAAATACTGTGACAGCAGTGAAGAGGAGAACTGCAATCTATACAATACTTTCAATAATTTGTGCAAATATCAGTGAGAAACTACGGTCAGTGGTATGTACAAGAAATGTTCAAGAGTTGTGCAAGTGTTGTAGCAGCAATTCTAAATTGTGCGAATATTGTAGCAGCCATGTCAAGATAAGAGAACTACAATTCCAATCATCTGGCATTTCACGTATGACAGATCAGCAACAGTTCAGAATGTGCAGTCTGTAAGCATAAACATTATTCTTGAAAAAGTTTCAGTGGAACATGAATTAGTTTGTCCATATAGCATGGAACTCAAGGCTTTCTTGATCAATATTTTCTTAAATCTGCTCTTAAGAAAGTTATTTAAACAATATAATATCTGTTGAATTGAAGATGACCCAATAAGCTAATGTTTTACTCAAATAGCTATGCAGTAGAATGAATGCTCTTCATCCTTTATAGATTGTGTTATAAGAAAACATTGGTGATCATCATAATCTTCATGAAAACTACATAAACAAATGATTTTATCAAACAGAATTACCTGTTTGTATCAAAATCATGGTGTCACACCTCTGATGGTGTGGCATTGTGTTGCCAATAGTTCTGAGAGCATGAAGTGAATAAAATCTAAGCATCACGGTTTTTTTTTGGAGAAGGGAGTGGATTGTGGGCATGTAACAGTTTTTATCCAAGTTCATTATAAGTTTTGATGGCAAAATGTTTCTTACTTGTTACGTGATGGATGTGCAAAGGCAAGAAATCCAATTTATTGCTTCTTTAGCATATAAAGTAGACATTCTTGCCCGCAGATAAAAGGCTTCTTGGGGATCATGCTCGCCTGAAGTACATTCGAACCCTCAGAGAAAGCCAGAGCCTCTTCTTTCATCTGGTCAGAAGGAGAGTTGTAGGAGATTGGATCCCGTTTCTGTGGAAATAAATTGCATGATTTACGGCAACCACTTAAGGTCTGAGAATGTATTTAATCGTTTTTTCTAACCCTAATTAGAATAAGGAACGTAAGCAGGTGGTTAGGGAACCTTGTCGTGATCTGAAATACCAACGTCAGGAGCTCATCTCCAACGTCAGTACTTTCTTGGCCTCTCTCCCTCTATCCTTTTTGCTCTTTATTTCTCTCTCTCTCTCTCTCTCTCTCTCTCTCTCTCTCTCTCTGGGGAGGCTGAGCTCAGTCAGCGATGCCCCAGTTAAGGCGCTGTGGTAATGTCGTGACTCCAGGGGTTCAAATGTGTGTGGGAGCAACATGACGGCTGGGCCTTGAATTATGAATGAATCCAAGACGTGTGAGAAGGGTGGGCACTCCCAGACAGTGAGAGAAAGAAAGAAAGAAAGAGGGGGAAGAAAGAGAGAGATTCCCAATTGCCAACTTTGAAGGTAAAGTTTGCCATTTCACATTAAAAGGTGTGTGTGTGTGTTTGTGGATAGAATACATACTCAGTAAATGATGTCTGTTAATAATTTTACTTCCCAGCAGAGGAAAATGAGTGATGGAGCTTGGCTTGAGTTAAGAGAAAGAAAGAAAGAAAGAAAGAAAGAATGAGGAAAAATGGCAAGAAGGTGGTCCACAGTCTCCACCAATGGGGTGGCTGTAGGCATTGTGATAAATAATTCCTCTTGGCCCGACAGGAGGCCTATAATTACTATTTGTAAAGGTGTGTGTAGCGTACGTCTGGGTCAAAATGTGCCTGAATCTGTTTAAGCTTTAGCAGCGCAACAAATGATGGTTCCCGAAGCTAATCCTGGCAACATTTTTACCATCAATCTGGCTAGCCTCGCTCGCCAGTGGTGGGAATTTGGGCTTCATTAAATTCTCCTGTGCTCTGTTTCATTGATCTGGAGATGACTTAAAATATACCTTTAATATGTACCAAAGGTAAACACTTTCATCACTGTTACTACATTTTGCCATGTAGGATGAATGTTTTATGAATGAGATTTTTATGAAGAGACCATCATGCAATGTTTAGCCATTTGTTCCAGATCAAAGCACTTTCTTAAGAACTTTCTAGATTTCACTTCTGTATTTTTCAGGTGAATTTAAAACCGAAGGTTTCTTTCCTCGATCTGTTCTGTGTCTTTTCCTATTAGCATTAGCTGATAACGGGAACGCATTAAAATGAAGTTTGAACTTGTAAATCTGTCATAAAAAGTATTGGGATGTTATATCTCAAAGCAGATTCTGAGGCTCTGAGATAAAATTCAGCAATTTAGGTGCAAAATGAGATTTATTTTATATTCGCATAGAAATGAAGTCTAATTTCTGTCTTTAGATTCATTCCATTTTGTGCTTCTGTCTTTGAGAGAGAGAAGAAGAAACAGAATATAATGCAAAATTCTCCGATTTTGGCCAGCCCTAGACAACAGTTTGACAGGGTATTAGTCAGGCTTTTGAGAAGTTGCCAGTCATTCTTCCTCACAACAAGAACAACCAACTCTCAACAAAGCTTGAATTATAATCAGCATTTTAGGTCATTTTGAGTCTTTATTCCCATCCAGTACGTGGATAAGAAAATGAGAGAGAGAGAGAGAGAGAGTGAGTGAGAAAGGGAGTAAGTGAGGCGACAGGTAAATGTTAACTTCTGTTTCAGCCCATACAATTACAGAAGTGTGTTACTCAGCTAGATGTCAGTTATGCATTTTTTTTGTCTGACTGGAATAAAAGAAATTCACAGTGGTGATTTAAATGATGCAATTCTGGAATGACTCATAATGCAAAGTGTGTGTATTTGTGCTTCAGTCAAATAAATACATACTATATACACATGCCAAAAAGTCAAATAAGTTTGTCATTAAGCCATTTATACTTTGTGTGACCTCATTTTTCTGTCAGAAACAGCCATTCCGAGCTTCTTCAAGATCCCAAATGTTTAGTTTAGTCTACCATTTTTCACACCTTTCATAACAATTTCCAGTACATTGGCCATTTTTACCACTTAGCGGTGTTAACGCCTACGTTTTTTTTAGAACAGCACAACCACGGCCTGCACACATTGGTTTAAACACGTCAAAACCCATCGCTTTTGGAGCCTGTATTGCATCATATTGTATTGAGAAACTATTTTTTCCACAATGTTTGGCATATGTGGAATGTACTATGTTGGTGCTGCTTACTTTTGTTTACTTCTAATCAAAACCAAATTTAGTTATGCTTTTTATGTTCTTGTTTACACTGTTTATAAAATTTGCTGGACTGTTAGTATTTATTTGGGTTATCTAGGTAAATGGAAGGGTCATTTACATGCCAAATTTCTGCAACTAGTTGACACAATAATCCCACTGTCATCCACTATTTGGTTTAGTTTGATAGGTGGCTTAGTTTGATTTGTCCATTCATTCTGTTATTGTTTTCACCTGTCTCTTTTTAAGTTTTCTTTATTTAATCCCTTAATTTCAGACTGGATACCATTGTACAATTCAAGTAACGTTTGTGGTTTTGTTGATTCCGGGCATGTTTGGTGTTTATGTTCTACAGTATGTTTTATTGTGATTGAGGAATAGCAGAAATCACTTTGTTCTCTTCATTATTTCTTATTTTTCACAGTTTTTGTTGCTTTAACTTCCTCCATAGTTTTTGTCATAGTGACACCAGACCATTTATTGCATTTTTCATAGAGACACCATTCGTTGCTCCTCAACGATGTTGTCAGTAGCGTTGTAGTACTCGAGTCCGGTCTTGGTTTTGTCTCAGAATCGACCGTATTCGTTCTCGGTCTTGTCATGGACTCGGACAAAGAGGACTCTGGATTTTATTTCAACTCTGATAATATTACTATTAAAACTTTTTGAGACCGACGCAGGCATTTGCCTTGTTTATTAATTAGTGTTTTAATAACTCAGAATCCCTTTAACTTACAGAAACCACACACATAACCAACTTTGAACTTACCAGACATTGTACTCATTCCTCTGTATGTGAAATTATTTCTGAGTAATTCTGTGCACAAAAACTGAAGCAATTGCGTAGAAACTCAATTATTCGTGCCAAAAGCAGCTCATTTTATTGGCAAAAATGAGTCCAAACTGGCTCAAAATAACCCAAACCAATAACCAATAACCCACAATAATGTGAGAGAATAGTGAAAAATAAATATAGATGAAAATCAAATAATTTTATTCTGTATCCAAATGGATAAAGAAGTGTTTCTGTCCGGCACTAACCTTACTTTTCTTCACAGTACTAAGCCATAGAATGTCTCTGCGTTCTGGCCCTTTAGAGTCTTGGCCTTTTCTTAGTCTTGACACACTCTGGTATTAGTCTTGTCTTGGTCTCAGTTCAGGTGGTCTTCACCCCAACTAGTTTTCAGCTCATCGAGGACATGAAAACTAAGGTATCATTTTGATGAGATCTTGGGAGTTGATTTTTGTCTTTTTTTTGCAAATAGCCCAAATTCAATCCCCTTTCCCAAACACTACTACCACCACTTTTTTAGGTTTAAAAATGTAATTTCCTATTTTGACTATAAGGTGGTGTATCATTTCTACTTTTGAACATTTGATCTTTTTCATCATGTGCCCTACGATCTGTTGGTGCCCATCCAGGGTTGGTCCCCACATTGTTTTTCGGTAGTCCCAGGATAGACTTCTGTTCCCATGACCTCAAAAGGGATTACAGGGATAATACATTTTTTCACCATTTTATCCCTTACTGTGTTTTTAGCACACCACCTGATTTTTCCACAACCTCCACATTGATTTCAGTCTCTTGTTAAAACCTTTCTGCATTTGTTTCACCACATAGTCAAAAAACGAACTAAACATTTTAAAATAATTTCAACCAGTGAATTTGAATAAAGGTGAATGCAAATGTTTTTGTGCCTGTGTGTTTTAATCTAAATTTATGCCACTTTGTTTGTACCATTCTCAGCTTTTGTTAAATAAAATGCTACACTTTTAAATGTGATCTTATGAGTATTCACTCAACAGGACTCTAGACTTTACTTATTATCCAACTTGGTAAATAATTGGACAGAACAAGGAGCTCTGGGTGGCAGAATGAACAAAGGACAAGATTAACTAGAAACCTCCAGCCACTGAGGTCTAACAATGCTAAACTGAATCCAAAGAGGTTGGTTTGTGCTATGCACTAATTGGCCTCGATGTTTGACTACGTTCAATTTGTTTGCTTTGTGTGTGTGTGTATATATATATGTACAAGATATACTGCTTAGGTACAGCGCAGACACTTCTACAAGTACGTGTATGTGTTTGTAAGTGTGTTTGTGTGTATCTATGAATATTTCATCTCTGGCATGTCTTAGCAGTGGCAGCAGATGGCACGTCTCTTGGATTGTTAATGTGCACCTGTACCTCTGCCACACATTTAATTAATCCGCGTATGGAGTGCCTGAAGTTCTCTCTCCTTTTTTCTATATCTCTCTGGAATATTCTGTGCCGTCTTTTCACCTCGCTGCCCCGCTCTGCCCTTTCTGGGCTTCAGGCTTTGAGTCAACTCATAAAAAAGCCACAATCAGGAAAGCAAACACATTAATTGGTAAATCAATAAATTTTGCTAGTTCAACCACACTAACAGTTGTCCAACTTGGAAAGTGCTATGAATCTTTTTCCGGCCGGTTTATACGTTGGTGACGAAAACCAGCACTCAAGTGTTTATGGTTGTGTTGTCCTGCTGTCGTAGGAACTTGCTAATATTGCTTAGAGTCAGCATAGAATCGATGAAGCTAATTGCTTCCAGTGCTAACAGAATACTGCGTGAATCATTGCTAAGCACACAGATCATTGACAAGAAGGGCATATGTTTGACGTCTAGGCTATGTTCAGTTCTAGCTTGCCAAATTTGGATTTGTTGATTGAAATGAATAAAAAAGACATTGTTCTGGGCTCGAAATTGTTATATGTTAGTGTCGCCCCCTAACTAACACTTGCAACATTTTTTTGTCAAAGACTAGGTATCAACCATAATAGATGAGCAAATCCTAAAGAATTTGTGTAATTGCTGTGTGCTAAAAATTTAGATAAAAGGGTGAAAAAGGAGAAATGAAGGCTGTTTAAAGAGGTTTTTGCTGATTATAGCCAATCTAGGAAATAATATATAGAAAATAATAAAATAGTAAATAATTCCAAAATAGGAAATTAAATTTTTTTAAAGAAAGCAAAAGTTGCAGTTTGGCTACTGTCAAGGAATAATACTATCTCTTCAAAGAGTTGAAAATATTAAGCTATGTACAGTGTTTCTACAACAAAAACCACTTAAGAAAGGTGTGAAGAGTTGCAGCCCCTTGTGGCAAAAATAGGGAATAACAAACTCAATGGCTATGCCCTCTTGTGGTCCAAATAGTATAAAATAGTCCATAATTAAATCTTGAAAGAATGAATGCAATTTTATTTAAATGTGGAAACAAGGCCACAGCTATACAAATTTCCCACCAGCAGGAGAATCACAGCTATAAACCTAGTAAAAATGGGATTGTTTTGAAGGTGAGATGATAAATGGTAATGTTAAGATCAAGTTATATTGGTTCTGCCTCAGTCTGCTCCATACATCCTTACTTTCTGTATTCACACTTTTTCTGTTATGAGTTTCTTGCTTTTCTGCGTTCTCCCTGTAATCATTCTTCTTTCCACAGTTTAAAATAATATGTAACAGCAACAATAAATATTCTCTAAATGTGATTGGAACAATCCATCTGAAGCTCATGACGGCAGACAGACAAACGGAATTGAGGTTGTAGGTTTTTAACTCTTACTGTGAATAAAATGAATGAAGGCTAATTGGAACTATTAGTGGAACTCTTGCACACAATCTCTGTGTTGTTTGAGAAGTTTTATATTTGTTTGTGTATCTATTTTTATAAAAATTCTTGTGGTTTGTACATTTTCTAGGATTTTGAGGTTTGAATTACATTAGAGACGTGTAAAAAGTTTGCATTTTGTGCTCGCTACAAACTAAATATGGCTCCATGTAGCTGAGTTTTGCAAAGCAGAATGAGGAGAGACCATTCATTGTTTTAACATTCATTGTATGGGCTATTCAAATTCAAATGCCCACTATTTGGAGGTCAGAGACCAACATGTAAATAAAACCAAAATCATGCATGAAAGGGTTTATTACTTTTGGTAGTGAACAAACCAAAGGGCCAGTTTGACCTGTACACTTTAAATAGCTTTATTTTTCCAATTAATCAAAAATTAATTCACTCAAACCCTGGTCAGTAACAGAACCTCCCGTGACGCTCCACAAATTAAAAGAGGATGCTCTTATCGCCACTCTGACCGCAAGAATCAGTCAAATTTTCAAGCTTTTGATAAATAAGGCCTTTTTGATCTTCTCTCTGTTATTTATTCATATTTTGTGTGTGTGTCTGACATCGTCATATTCGCTCATGTCCCTTAGGTTTTAATTAGGGACTTCATTCTGAACTTCAGTAGGACCTCGAGGGACAGAGTATTTACATTTCAAATACTCCATGTTTCCATATTCCACTTTTCCATTGTTACAAATTAGAACAGCAGAAAATTATAGGAAAAAATGTTGTCATACCTGGAAAGGTGAAATTATATTTGTGATGGTAGTTGTGCTCATTAATCAGATTTTTGTTGGTAGTATATTTTGCAATAAGAAACAATGGAATGACACAGTTCTGACTGTATCTAAAGAGACAGAAATTTTAAAGCTTTGAATTTTTGAAGATTGTCCTCCTGTGAATATAATAGCTGACATAATCCTGTGTAAACTTGTGCATTTTTAATGACACACTTTCTAAATATTTGATGTGGTTGCCTTAAGGTTTATCTGAGCTATTATTATGGCTTTGACATCAAGATGTTGCACTAGAGGACCAGATATATGCCAGAGCACTATCAATGCCTGATCACATGCACATAAACACACACAATAACATACACAACATCAGTAACCAAAAGCAAGTCTATTATTTAAAAAAGTAATGAACTGAAAACATTCCAAATTAAACCTTTTGTTTCTATTAAAGCATGTTTTTCTCATGAGTTTTCCTCATACGAATATGTACTCATTTAGCCACAAAATTCAGACAAATCTCCAGGTTAATTTCTTTAAGTGGATATTCTCACCAGAAATAACGTCACCATGATGTAATGACCGTTTCAAATTATAACCATAACATGAAAAATATATAGCGGGATATTTAGGATATACCATGATAGTCAGATCATTTTTCTGTTTTGTTTTGGGTTTTTTTTGTTACTGTTTTTCCCCCACTTAATTACCTTGTAATTTTTACATTATAATGCTAGGATCTTAGATAAGAATCTGTTTAAAAGAACATCCCGATAGTAACTATGGCTGTCTGATCTGCATGGATTGTGAAGTAAAGTAAAAAAATGTATGGGATGCATCGTGATGCCTCAAATATCGTATCAGATCGAATAGTTGACCTGATAATCAAAATTGAATCGAATCGTGAGACCAATGATGGGTCACACTGCTAATAAGCACTTTTAGAACCGCAACCTATTTTGTTGGTTTGACAGATTCTCAAAATACATCATCGTATAACATGTATGTTTCATGAGTTTATATAAGCAATTCATTTTCACACGTTACAAAAAATAAAACACTGCCCTTTTGCTACTCGCAGTGGTGTGCTCTCCCATGCCATGGCATGTATTTTACAGCAGACATGCGTGTTGGGGCATAACACCTGTCTAAAAAACGGAACATTTGAGGGACAGAGATGAGAGATGAGAGAAAAAGCGAGAGGGGGAGGAAATGACACATGGGAGCAAATCGAGAGACTGAGAGACATGCGTCTGGGAATGTTGAATCACAAAAAGTTACTCCTCATTCGTCATCCTCAGTCCCTCCTCAGCCCACTCCCAACTCTCCTACTCAGGGTGGGAATTATTTTCACCCCGGAGGCTGTCTTTTGCTGCCGAGGGTCGATTTGCAAAGCAGATTCGTCGTGCAGAAGACTTGGCAGGGGAAGGCATTTTCGTACTACTTGGTAATTTTATTGTTCGCACATCCTTTTTTCGAACTTTCTTCACTCCCGCACTCTATCAGCAACACCAGAAGCTAAAACGTCCGCCTCCGAACACAGGAGAACTTTCTGAGGGGGTAAATTACTTTAGGGCAAGGGCAAGATACCCAGCAGAAACTATGTCTGCCTATTAGGGTGTTTGTAGATAAAAAGGGAGTATAAACTGTGAAAAAGAAGTCATAAATCCCAAGCTTCAGGTAGTAAATTCACTAGGAAAGATTATCAGACATTGGAAATTAATGGGGAAAACAGTCCCCTTACTTTATTATGACAGAAAATACCTGAGTTTTATTCTCGTAAATTTATTTAGACTTTATTCTGAGAATTTGTGTTCTATTTTATGAGAACAAAGCCTTAAGAGACAAATTAAGGCCTAACTCTAGAGTAACACTGGAAACACAAGAAAATGTGGCAGGTAAAAGTGACAATCTAACGTAGGAAAACAACTGAGTAAGTTTAATAAGTGAGTTAGTGCATTGATCCGATTATAAGGGCAGCAAAACAAGTATGGTCTAAATGTGGATAATAAAACATCTCCGGCCCTGATTCTAATCCTGCACAGTGCAGGTTGACCCAAAAATACTTAATTTCTACTGATTATTGTGGCAATTTATATATGAAAAGCTCCTTTTATCATCAATCTTCTGCATTTCTTACTTATTTTTTATGTAAGTTCATATCACATACTTTGTTATTACTTTTCATATTCTTATGTGAAAAACCTTTCTTTCAGGTAATAATGTATTACATAATGGCTTCTCTTTACCGTTCGTGAATTGGCCACAGATGGTAAAGAGAATTTATTGTCATCTTTAAACATGAGTTCTGAACTGCCACATTTTGGACAATTATATGCTTTTTTTTCCCTTTATTGCCTCAGTGATATTGAGAATTAGAATTTTATTCGTGAAGAAATAGTGACATCAAGTGGTATAAAAAATCTTGAAAGCCATGATTATTACTGCATCAAAAGCTTTTAACAGAGTAGTATATAGCATCATCACAGAATTAAAACACAGCAATATTACACTATGAAGATTATTTGGAAAAGATTAAAGCAAACAATTAACACGACCAAAGGGCCATGAAAAGATTTTCTCTTGATTTCTTTCGTTGCCCAGCTAGAAACCAAACACCTCCACCTCACACAATGTCAGAATCTTCTGCTTTCCGGGAGAAACGATGGTGACATAGCGACCTGTCATCGGTTTCTTACATGTAAAAGTTCTTTTCTTTCCAGCAGGAACTGTGGACACCATGGCACAGCTGGTGGGTGGGAAGAAATCAAAGAAAGAAAAATGCATTTACAAAGTTTGTCATGATAGGCCTCAACAGTTGTTTCAAATAAGGTAGAAGATTATTTTGAAGCAAATTCAAGACCTTTCTGCTGGAACCAATTATTTTTAAGAATCTTTTAGGAAGTAAAAATAACACTTTTACTGTGTGTCATGTATGTCCTATATACCAGCATTTTAGTCCCAACTCAAGGATAATACTTATAAACTTGAAAGTTTTGGAAAATTGACAAATGATGTACATGCTGTTGTTAAATGCCAAACAAGTACAACTGACACCAAAAGGAAAATTGGATCAAACAGAGGAATGAATAAGTGTTTAAACAAAAATGATATGTGTTCTTACACTGGGTTATTCTGGCCCTCCAATTCCAGAGAGTCTCCAATGTGTATGACAACTCCGTCGAGGCGCCAAGCACAGCAGTCGCCCCGATTGGTCAGAGACACAGAAGATATGAGATGTTTGCTGAGCAGGTCGATCCTCCACCAAGGGTCTGTCTCCTCATGGGTATGAGAGCAGGAACCTTTGAAATAATCTGGATTGTGGTTCCCGTCCACCGCATTCAGAGCCAGGCCAAGACCAAACTTAGAATCTCGATACACGCTGGACTGAGTGGCTCTTCCTTTCAGGGCCAGGTTGTAGTCTTCTGCAGCCCGAAAGCCACGTGGGGAAAGTAATAGATAACATTATATATGGTTATATATAGGGCAATTAATCATAAAATGAACCAAAACCGGCATTTAGAACCTCTAATCAATGTAATCTTGCCCATGTAATCTTGGTTGTTTTGTTTATTTTATAATTATGTTATATTTTGTGAACTATGAGGGCAAAAACCCCCAAATACTTGTTTGTTAATTGTAAGGCATGGAGGTAAAATGTTTAATTAATTGTAAAATTGATTTAGGTCATATTACCCAGCCCCAATATATGGCATAGTTAATACCTTTTTATAATAATAATATATTTCCTGACCATTTTTAATATTATCTTACACTGCTATTAATAATCATAAAACATAAATAATAAACAAATATTTCTGTTCATTGTTTAATTTAGAAGTTACCTTCAACAAGGGTGTACACTTCCACCTCACAGACTATTAGATAGATATTTTTATTTGGAAGGAAGATGTTGACATAGCGCCCTGCAGTGGGATTAAAAGTGTATTCAGCCTTGTGCTCATTCCCTGAAACTTTCTTGGTGTCCATCACAGCCACCCTGACAAAAAACACAGCACACATAAATGGAATTTGTTTGTTATTTGTCATGATTAAACCCTTGGATGATACTAAAGTTTAAGATTATGTTTTTTGTTGGAAAAAAACACAAATGGCAGAAATCAGATGGTTAATTTGTACAGAAAGACAGTCTGAATAGACTTAAATAGTCTCAATTAGAAAGTTGTTTGGCTTAAACCAAAGAATCAGCTAATGAAGGAATTTTCACTCTAGGCCACACAGTTTGAAAGATGGAGGTCAAAAAGCATTTGCCTTTACTATAGCACCAATAATAGGCTGATCACTACGTTTTTTGGCTTTGCTGAGATGCACACCATTTCTACCTACCCACTAGTTTCATCTTTCTGCAAATTATGGTTTAAGTCACACAATCTGTTTTGTAGGAAAAAATTAATAATAAAGAAAAAAGCTAACAATTACAAGTGGGTTCCATAGCACTTCATGGTTGAACTCCTCATTTTTAGGTTTGCAAGATATTGTTACTATATGTTATTTTGTTCACTAATTGATGCTTTAAATATGCAACGATAATCACTTTGTTGCACACTTAATTCAAAATTTAACTTGCCACAAAGTAAAATAATTTTTGAAAATTGGTCATCATTTTATGGTCAAATGCACAAAGCTCCATCTTTTGTTTTGTCATTAAGTGAATTAAAACCCACTCTAAAGAACAATACAAGACTCACAACTGGTTGTCATTTCCGTTGTTCGTCAGACTGTTGCCCACACGAATTTCAGCTCCATTGAGGGTGTTTTTGCAGCAGTCTTTGGGGTAACTGATGACAATTTTGGCTACCATGTGGGTGTGTGGTAATATGACCTCAACCAAGGGTCTATCTCAGTTTTTGGTAGAGCAAAAACCATTTGGAAGCTGCATGCTCACCGTCCACTGCAAACTTCGGGAGATAATATTCGGTGGAATCCGCCCAAACCGAAGACTGTTCCACTTGGCAGCTCCTTGCCACATTTTCTGATAATCAGGTTAGTGTTAATAACCTTAAAAATCTAGACTACTTATTCTATAATAACATTGGACCACAGAATTGAAGAAAAACCAATAACCTAATCTTTTGGCGCAACATGCAGCCAATAAAATTAGGACGAGTGCTTTATAGCAGCTGTACATTCTTACCTAGGAATAAATCTAAAATAAGTAAATGTTAGAATCTTTGTAAAAACTGCACATGTGAGTTCTAAGACAAATTGGAGGATGGAAATTTTCAGCACTGATGCATTTTGAACGTTTGAATTGTATATTAATATCCAAATTGTAAATTTGCATATTTTTGTATGAAATGGATTAAAGTTATGATTAAGCACTTTCTACCAGTAAGTTCAAAGGCAAGGCCAGATCTCAGACTCCACGGGCTAACAGCAGGACAATTGCAGTAAGCGAAATCAAGTGTATGTCATTTCTGCAACTTACAACAAACATTTTTGTGCTGATGAATGTCCATGTCTACATGCATGTACTTTGTAGTGCATAAGTCTGTTTAAAAAAGGAACACTTAAGATGCACGGGCTAATTTAAAAGCTCAGCACAATTAATAAAATGCATTAGAACAAAATCATCACTTTATGCATAATGATGTCCAAAAAGAAGCCTTGGCTACTATCATCCATATTATTATGCTTTATTCTGAAAGGTACAGAATAAAGAAAGAATAGCTTTTCAAAGAAAGAACTCACCTAATTGTGTTACTTCACTTGTGCAGGGAATATCCTCCTCTTGCTCTTCAAAACATTTTTGAAAAGAAGGCAACACAATTTATCTCTCAGCTACATCCTGTTTTTAAAATGCTAGGTAATGTTACAATACAAAAAAAAGAGGAAGAAACAGCTATTGAGACACCAATGTTACAAAAACCCAAGATAACAATCACTTAATGCGGATTATGACATAGAATTATAAGCATTTATATTATTTGTTAACAATACTATGTAGAATACGTATTATTAATATATATATATATATATAATATAAACATTTATTAATATGCACAAACAGAGAAACATGATGTTTACGAAGATTGTTGAAGAATGTTTTAAAAAAGATTATTGAAACGTACTTAAAGGGTCTATATTTTCACAAAGAAGTTTCCTTTGGGAATATTATTTTTATAGAAGAAATTCTTCAATTAATGGTAAATATATAGCGAACCTATACTAATTCTTAATTGTTTGTCACCATCCACAGCCTCAAATTTTACAAATAATATTCTTCAATGGGTATATTGCTATTTAAAGTGAACTTTCTAATTGTACTTGTTTTTTGTACTTTTTGTATATTATTTTAATATAGTAAAATAATGTCACATGTGCACCCAGAGATCTTCATTAGAATAGCACTCCCTAAAATGTTCATTGAACAGACATAAACTTAATTTCAACTTTATATTTGACAGAATGATAAACTTTTGACAATCTTGACAACCTTGTGGAAGTCATTCTGATTCATGCAATAGTTGCACAATTGATTTGACATAGCATGTCATTTGTAAAAAGAAATACAAATACAAAAATACTAAACACAAATCTGACAATTGCACTGTTTGAATATCAGACAAATTATCATACAAATATGAATCAAATGTGCACTTAAATCTGTAATAATCAGTATAATAAATATAACTATTACGTTTCATTTCAAGTTAGTTAATGTTGATCCTTAGGCAATAAAAAGACAAAAGTTGACGTTATTTTTCATGTTACATCATTATTCTATTCTGAATATTCTGTTTGGTTTCTTCTAACTCATTTGCTAAATTTAATGTGTCATTTAAATGAACCATAAACAGATTCTTCCATAGGTCACCACTATGTAAAGTATGTTTGCGGTTAACTCTAGGAGAGAGAGAGAGAGACTCTTTCAAAGCTTCTTTCCTCAAGAGAAAAGTCAAAGCCTATAGGACTGAATATTTATTGATTGTTTTTCTAAGTTTCCCTTAGAATGTTGACATTGTTTTGCAATATGCATGCATAAATCAGAAACATCAGTATTTATGAAATCAAAAAAATATATTAGACTCTTAAGTACAGTACACAGACTTTTGGGGATATGTATAAGCAGGCAGAGCCCTGTACAATTTCTGAACAGAGGAATGTCATGTTTTCAAGGTTGTTGGTGGAAATGTTTTTAAATGATTAAAGAAATTGTCAGGTTGGCGGTATGGAGCGGACGCAGATTGCGGGAAGGTTTGTTTAAAGGCATGATTTATTGGCAGAACAAGGGCAGACAGAGAGGCAGCAGGGGCCAGCCAGAAAGAAAAAGCACACGAGACAAAGACGCAGAGACAGGCTAACATTCACTATACAAAAACCCTAGGGCTAACTCGGGGAACAAGATTCAAGATTCAAGATTCAAGATTCAAGATTCTTGAATCTTGAATCTTGAATCTTGAATCTTGTTCCCCGAGTTAGCCCTAGAGTCAGAGACAGGTACAGGCTGGGACAAGGGAATGGAAGAGATCAGGGACAGGAACTATAACGAGGGGGTAGGACGGACTGGAACAGAACGGAACAACACCTAAGACTAACCTAACTCTAAAGCCAATTGAATGGCTAACTATGCTAAAGCTAATGCTAATACTAACCGCTACACTAAGGCTAAAGCCTAATTATGCTAAGGCTAATGCTACCACCAATGCTAATGCTAACTGCTATGCTAAAGCTAAAGGGAAAAGGTGAACAGGAAGTGACTATGCTAATGCTAATTGCTAAGCTAACTATGCTAATGCTAATGGTGAGGGCTTAACTCAAACTATCTCCTAAACGTCTAACAAACACTAACACATAGCACACATGACAAGGACAAACTTTGATTTCTGGTAGTGATGTTAAGCTTGACACCGAAGCTCCGAGGCATGTGTCAAAAAAAAAAGATACAGTGCGTTCTGAAGCAGAACTGCGATGCTTCTTCCGTTCTACCCTAAACACGTGACCATGGTGATCCAAAGCTTCGTTCTGCGTGAAAGTGAAAATGAGGCACGAACCTCAGTGCCAGTTTCGAACGTGTTGTAGAGCACATACGTGGGAGCAAACACACTGCACTGGAAGTGTTTGAGCTATGGAAGTGGTGAATAAAAAACGTAACCAACTTAGCCCCCGCACAGTTGAACAAATACTGTTCCTGAATAAAAATCTGTAGACTGATGGCCCCTCTTCCGTTACACAAGCACCCCTTCCCAGTTAAGTCAATGGTTTCCCAGTCCACAAGAAGTCACATTCAATTTCACCAGGTCATTAATGTTCATAACGCACTACAGACCATTCGAATTTTTGCCAATATATAAATATTCAGATTCACTGCACTCACTCAACATTGTGTTATTTCCTTATTTAACCACTTGGTGTCACTAATGGTCACCATTTCGGAAGGCTTCGAGTACTGAATCATTTTTCGACACACTTGAAAAGGAAGCTTCAGCGCTTTGGAAAGCTTCGTTTTGCCATCACTAATTTCTGGGACGGAGCAGCAGACATCAGACGATAGATAGCACACGGCAGCCAAGAGCATGGCAGAGGTAATGTGAGGGTGCACCGACAAAGACTAACACGAAGGACTGGACTTATATAGGGCTGACTCAAACACATGACACAGACAGAAGAGGCGAACAACCAATGGATTACACACAAGTAGACACAAGGGGAGGAGCCGACACAACATCACTATAAAAGGACACATACACACCACGAACCCTGAACCCCAGTGAAACTATATACATCGTCTCTAGCGGCCACTAGTGGCTGGCGGGGCCAACTGTCCTGGGGAGACATGACAGAAATATTATTTGATAATTAAAGAATCATCATTCTAACAAAGAAACTTTTTGGGAAATATTAAATTTCATAGGAAATGTATTGTCTTTAATTTAATGTCTTTTTTCAAGGTTTAAAAATATTTACTTATGTTAAATTCTTGATTTTATACATTATTTCATATTTCTTTCAGTCTTTTCCTTTCTTCCACTAAATTATTCATTCTCCAAACTGCCTAATCCCAACCATTTCTATTAAATAATTAGTTTCCTATTATCTATTATAAAATGTCATATGTGCATATGTCTTAATTGGGACACTACCTTCCACCAATAAGACACATTAAACAGACATTTAGTTTGAAGTCTGACTTTGTATTTGACACAATTATGAATTTCTAGCCCAAACCTTTGAAAATACAAGTCATTCTGATTCAGGCATTTAAACTGCTGCACTAGTCACTCAAAACAACAGCTCTTGTGTAAGAGATGGTTTGTAGATATTTTGCAGTAACATTTCAAAAGGGCTCAGGTTTGCACCCTTAACTTCCGGAATAGGCCCCGGTCCCCCCGCAAACCCAGTTGGGATTAAGCGGTTCAGATAATGAATGTCAGTAGTGAAGGTCCTTTTTAAAAGCTTTAGCTTTTGTAGAAACTATTGTTTTTAATAGTTATGTAGCATGGCAAAAAGCTACATCTTTAAAAAAAATACTGCTATTCTTCTCAAAGTATGTACTACATTTCAGCTACAAGGGAACATCCCAAAAGAGCTGTTGCAGTTTTGGAAATTCTTTGACTCAGTCGTCTAGCCATTAACACAAATGACTTTTTCTCATTGTTCATATATATTTTTTGATCATTTATGTTCTGCAAATCACATCATGGAGCAAATATAAAAAAAAATCCTTCATTCATTCACAGCTTAATATCAACTGGAGTCATGGGGACCAGAGCCTAATTGTAATGCGTAATGCTCCAGGTAATTTGGATACAAACTATTCATGAATGTTTTTAACCAAAACCATTCATAATTAGATTTTTAAATACGTCGACCAATTTATTAACTAATTGATTAGTTGCTAGTTTAATGCATGAATGGAGGGAAAGGACAATCTTTTAATGCAACAGAACTGAGCAGTGTAGAAGCTTTCACCACTGTGGCAAATCTATAATGATGAAAATTCCTAATTTTCAAAGTTTCCATAAGCTTATTTGTCAGAAAACCATGTTAAAGGCTTAAAACATATTCTTTGAATTCATTTTTCCCCATAGACGGCTGTGAGCTCACACTGGATCCAAACACAGCACACAGGAGCTTGTCTCTGTTTCTATTTTTGTAAGATATAAAATGAACTAAATATACAGTTATGTGTAGATACTAAGATTTCGCTGAACGTCAGTTTCTTACAATATCTAAATATTATCATAAAACTGTCACTAACGGCATGTGTAACAGCTTCAATGTTACATCGATGAATGCAACTATGGCCAAGTTTTGGAAAGCACCTATAAATCTTTGCTTTATCGGAAAACGGAAATGTGAAATTAAATATGATTTATGATTTAAAGTAATTATTCCTCCACTGTTTATTCAGCATGTCTTTCATTCAAGTTTAAAGTTTATTTTCATATACTGGTAACAACAGAACATCATTACCTGTGATGTAATTCTTAGACTCGGAGCTCCCTTAAATTGTACAGAGTAAAGTAGCACTTAAATTTGGCAAACAGGTTAAAAGAGAAAAGTAAAAGAGTAAAATTCAAGTAGCAAATAATGTAAGGGTGAGTAATACATGTATAACTAGATTTAATATTCATCTGTTGTATTTATGGAATGTTACTGCAGTACGTGTGAAACGTGGCGTATTTCTTAGTGTAATTCAAGCCATAGTAGAGGTAAAAAATAAGTAATAATACAGTGTGCACTATAATAGTTTATCCAGCAATGTAAAAAGTACTATAAGTAGTGTGTGTATGTGTGATGTACAGACGAATAAAATGCAAATAAATTTGCCATTGACATATCTTATTTACATGTTTTGACATTTATTGTAGTCATACATTCGTCTGGAAAAAAAACCCGAAACGGAATTCCTAGATTAGTCGCAAGTGAACATGAGAAAATAGGATTTTCTGTGACATTATAAATATGTGAGAATAAAATCTGAAATTCTGAGGTTAGGTTTACAAGACAAAAATATTCTATAATACTGTTGCCATAATTGTACAACTTTAATATTATTTTTTTCTTCCAAATGTATGACTTTACAGTGTCAGAGAACAGTTTTTTTTTTTTCTTATTTCACCAAATTCTGGAAAATATAAACTAGCACACTTTCAAACGTTATTTGATCTGGTCCCAAGATTCATCATAATGCTGATTTATAATGTGCAAATTTTTTTTGAATATTGGTTCTTCACAGACTTGTGCATTACGGGTGAAACTAATTAACTGCATGATGTAAATAGATCATTAAATTAAAGTAGCTTTTGTCTTAAAACAATTAGAATGACATATTAAGGCAAAGTGCTTTATGTTAAAATAAAAGTTTCGCTTACTTGTCCATGTCTATGTCCCACTGAAAAAATATATTTGAGTCCATTTACCAAACTTTAGAAACTGTATGATACATTTCAATCAAAATGACGTGATTATAAAGCAACTTGTGCATTAAGATTATAACATGAATTTATTTGTGATTCTTAAACAATTTATCTTCATAAATCTAAATAAATTAAAACAGTTAATACTGTGCATTAGAAATATACATTAATTGTCTTACATTTAATATCACTTTATTATTAAACTAATTTTAAAAAATCAACTTAAGTTAATTCATTATATTATAATTATATAATAGAGTACAGTTTTGTAAATACAAATTATTTTTATATAAGACTTAATTTTGTTTTATATTTCAATTCAATTTTTGGGCATATTTTATTAAAGGTAATCAAATAACAAAACTTAAGATGGTCACTGATCATTTTCCTCAGCGCACCTGTCGTTATATCAAATTAAAATGTTATAGATATGAAATAAGTCCTCACATATCCAATCCAGAAACTGACCTGTGTGCATGTACATGTGCGTCTAACTTTTTACTTCTAATGAATAGCAAAGTTAGAAATGTCAATGTCACCACTATTTAACACTCAAATTCTATGTTGATATTACTTTTGCTAAATGCACGACACAAGGGACTTATAACAGAACTGCATATTTATTTGGAGTTACAGATAATATTTGCAATAAAACTGAAAAAAACAAACATTGCATCCAGTGAAAAACAGGTATTAGCTGACATGTCCAGGTCACAAAGGAGCTGTATTCCCATTAAAACATAATGAAACCAGACAAAGTGCGTGCTTTGTTTTAAAATAATATAACAGTAGCGTTAACTAGTCCACATCTCGGCCCAGCTGCTGTTGTGTGTCAACCACTTTGTGGCCGATTTACGGTCCATGTGGAAGATCTGTTCCTGATTCTGGCTGACGGTTGAGTAGTGGACGGTGAGTCTGGGGTTTGAGATGAGTGCTGCTGAGAGAAGGCATGACCCAGACGCCAGGTAATCCCTCTCCATCACCGCTTCACCACCAGGGGAGTTCCTGTGAGAACCAGGGGAGAAGGGTGTTGTAACGGTACATGATCAAAAAGTGGCATGTGGGAAGTTCTGTTGACCAATCTTTGACATCACAAAGCGCAGAGATCAGGACTGGACATGGTGTAATCTACATTTTTTTCTAGTTATCTTGAGATCAGTTATTTGCTCAGGATCGACATAACAAAAAATCATGGAGATCATGAGTTAATTTCGCCCATGATCTCTCATAAATATATCACTTTGCGTCAGGCTCAGACATTTGCAGTTTTACTGGAGGAAAAAAAAAAAAATCATGATTTTTAATGGTTAGAATCCTAAAAGGTCGTAAGTTTGAATCCTATTTCCTGCGTTACCATCATTGGGTCCCTGATCAAGACCCTTAAACCCCAGTTGCACCAGGAAGTCTGTTCTGCAATTAGTAAATGGAAGTCACTTTGGATAAGAGCGTCTGCTAAATGCTGTAAATGTAATTATTTTGAGATTACAAGATCAGTATCACTAGTTAAATAATTTGAAGTTGAGAAAACGTCATATGGAAATATTTCGTTATCTTGTTTTTTTTTCCTCATAATCTCGACATGAAATTACTTTTCTCAAGACAACGACTCATTTTTGCCTATATGTTCTACCTGTAATTCAGAGTTTATGTTTTACTGTCTATTTACACATGCTTCAGTGTGCCTTTTTTGTTCTTTGTACCCTGTAGAAACTGGAGCCATGCCGCTGTGTCTCTCTGTATACTTTAATATATACATTAGAAAGTGACAAAGTTCACTTTGACTCTTAAAAGTACATTATTCCTCATAATGAAAATAACCAGCATTGGCTATACTATTTTGGTTAGAAGTTCTGAAAGTCAGTTTTGATTAATTTTCGATTTACTGCCCAGCCGTACTTTACAGCATCAGAGACTTTATCTTTGGTGTTAGTATTTTGTGTTTTCGTATCAGATGGTCCAAAGATGAACATTATTAAAACAAAGCAATTATGAAAATGTGAGTAATTTTTAGTTTTCATTCCCCAAAGCAGAAATTTACAGCTACCAGAAGACGATGTACTAAACCTAAAACACAAGCTCACCGCCTCAGTGTGATGATCAGAGGCTGGTTAGGGTCACTGGGGTTTTGAAGGCTGGTTCTGGAGCAGGCGATAAACATCTCGAACGCCAGAGTCATCTCAATCTCGCTCAGTCCGGATGGCAAAGCCAGAGAGTCTGTATTGCACATCACCTCCGAGTAATAACCAGCCAATCGGGCACCTGGGTACACAAACCAGCATCAAAATGTAAGTGATTATTTGAACACAGCACATGGTGCACCACAACCAAATGTGACCTCTGCATTTGACCCATTCGTAAAGGAGCAGTGGGCAGCTTTTTTTTTTTTTTCGGCAGTGCCCAGAGAGCAGGGCCTTGCTCAGGAGTACCTCAGTGGTACCATTATCGGTCCAGGACTTGAACCAGCAACCCTCAGATCACAGGGGCAATATCCTAACCGTTATGGTACTAAATCTGACTTTTATGCAACACATACTGGATTTTATGTTACCAAAATTTGAAGCTCTAAAGACTTGTTCACACTACAAGATTTTAAGGCTGTTTTTAAGTCGCCGAAAAGCCCCAGCAAACATGCGCCATCTGGAGCTCTGCATTTTACACAAGCCTGTGGGCACAATCTCCGAGCCCAAGTTTCCGGCGTTGTCTCCCCCTAGACATTGAAGTTAGGTAGGACAACAAATCACCTCCGCCGACTACGACCAGTTTGATGTAGTGACTTACTATTGAGTGGTATCTGTGCATGGTATTGGCAATTTATTTACGAATACTGATACCAGTGTTTTAACGAAGTATCGGCCTCATACGCAATACTGATATCGGTGCAACCCTAGCTCATTTATTGTTGTTTTATTTGATTATTTTAATTTAACATACAGGGCGGCACGGTGGCGCAGTGGTTAGAGCTGCCGCCTCACAGCGAGGAGGTTCGTACCCCGAGGACGGCCGTAGGGCCCTTCTGTGTGGAGTTTGCATGCTCTCCCCGTGTCTGCGTGGGTTTCCTCCGGGTGCTCCGGTTTCCTCCCACAGTCCAAAGGCATGCGTTATAGGTTAATTGGCGACTCTAAATTGGCCCTTAAAGTGTGAATGTGGGTGTGACTGTGTGAGTGTGTGTGCCCTGCGGTGTGCTGGCGCCTGCCCAGGGCTGGTCCCTGCCTTGCGCCCGAAAGTTGCCGGGATAGGCTCCGGTCCCCCCGCGACCCCAGTTGGGCTTACAGCGGTTTGGAAAACGAATGAATGAATGAATTTAACATACAAGTTAATTAGTGTTCCAAATAGTTCATGTATTGTTTAAAAAAATGTATTGTAGTGAATGGAAAAACTTTTTTATTGTAAAAACGTGATATTCCTGCTTAAGATTAGGGCTGTGCGATATGACCAAAATCCCATACACTATACTGGCAACAATACTGGGACACCTGCCTTTACACAGTCATGAAATCCTATTCTTGAACCATAGACTTTAATAATATGGAGTTGGCCCACCCTTTGCAGCTGTAACAGCTTCAACTCTTAGGTCTGAACATGAGAGCGAGCAGATCTGAGCGTGCACGGAGTGTTACAAGATTTTGTTTGCAAACGTTCGACTGCACGCTCAGAATCAAGGCACAAATATAATGCCATAATATTTTCTGTGCTTACATCCACATGGCGCTGTGGTGACTATTGCAAACTCTCATCCAAACAATGATAAAATATTGCTATAAACAGTGTATTTCGCCTCACCACCAAATAGACAGTTAAGTATAATATGAAACGATAAACATTTTAATATCGCCATCCAATATATATTTCGTCATACTGTACAGTTCTACTTAAGATTATGAAACAGTAAAAATCTTATACCGTTCACATGCCTAACCCAGACACATGCTGAATACTGTTTGAATGAAGAGCCTGTTTTACGCATCTACACCATTAGTTTCAAAAGCCATGAGTTTGGATTCAACGGTGTTCAGAGTACGAGCTTTTTGGGGTCTGACCCGACTCACATTTGAAGAGGCTCCTGGCCCGGTTCCAGCTGTTCTGTTTGCCCAGCTTATAGATGAGGTTGTGAAGCTGAGTCGTCTCGGCCGTCATCCGCCGCGTCAGCATGAACTCCAGAGTGTCGGCCGCCAACTGCAGCACCTGACTGTTCAGGCAGCGCTGCAGGTGGGCATTAAACACACCGCCGTACTCGCTCGCCTTGATGCCATCTGAGCAGAGGGCAAACACACACACAGAAACAGCATTTAAATCCAAATTAAGTCACACTTCACTCTTAAGAAAATGTCACTTTCCAGACAAAGGAGGCAAATCACAGTGTGAGATTTTCACTACATTAAACTTTGTCGACTCCCAACTCAAAGCAAAGTACAATAAAATCTGAGTTGGCACAATAATGTAGTTTTTAAAATGTGAAGAAAAAAATAAAAGGTTTGAAAAGTTAAAAAGGATAAGATAAGAGAGAGATAAATGCTGTTTATAGATGATTCTGCTGATTATAGTTGGCTTAGATGATGAACTAGAAGGTACTGAATTAATGTTAAGCTCACATAAGGAACGGACTAAGCAAGGAAAATAAAACAGTTCTCCGTAATGGTGGCGCACCTTGTGGCCATAATAAAGAACGATAACCTTAACAGTGGCACCTTCCTGTGGCCAAAAGATGGAAATACAATTTCTTTGACATGGGGAAAAAAAGGGCTACTGCCAAGTTCTCCTCAATGAGCTGAACATTTGAAGCCACGAACATTTGTTCTTTGCACATTACTGTAATTTGGTGGCTTTATAAATATCTGGAATTGATCTGAAGAGACTAACCGAGCGGCTCCCTGAGTCCCGGCAGGTTGCTGAGCACCTCCAGCGTGTCCCTGAGTGAGGTTTTACCAGCTAGCAGCAGCAGCACGTGTCTCCTGTTGTCCATGTCCTCCGCTTTGCATGGCCACATGCTGGAGCTCACAAACCACTCGTCAGCTGCACCGTACACCCAGGCACAAAACACACATACACTCTCCCAGTCAGTGCTGGGGCGGTACATTCCATCACCAGCCACAAAACATTCACTTAAAATTCCGAAATGAAAGTCATAAATTTATGAAAAAATTGGATATTTTCTGACATTGTAAAAAAAATTGTGAAAAGAAGTTCAAATCTCTGAGATGAAAGTTGCAAATTTACGAGGAAAAAAAAACAAACGTTCTCTGTCACACATTTGATATCGAGGGTTTGATTTCGTAAATTTGTGACAATCTCGGAAATGAAAGGCTTTATGAAAGTAGTGGAAATTTAGGACTACAATGTAGAGAATGTAGTTATTTTCTTTCAAACTGACGACTAATCTCAGAATTTCTGATGTTTTCTGCTCAGAATTTACTAATTCTTATCTGCAATTGGCCTAATTTGCTGTTGTTAACTTAAATCACAGGATATAAAGATAGAAATATAAGCTACATTTATGCAAGCTAATCCCTCTAGTGGACGATGCCTACATGAAATGGCAATTGCCATAGGAGACCTAGATGAAATTTGCATTAGCTAGCAGATATTTACAGAAGTACACATACCAGCCTTATTATTATTATCATCATCACATTTTTCTTGTTATCTCAATATCACAGTATATTTCTAGAGATGATAATGGAAATCGTTTTCTTTAAATCTCAAGTTATTTTCCTCATGATCTTGACTTATTACGTTAAGAAGAAAAACTCATGAACTCCTTAAACATATTAACTCCTTTATTAACTTTCTTAAATATTACCTTTAATTAGGAAAACAACAACTGCAGATATGCAGCTGATCTCGATTTACAAGACGAGGGGGGCAACGTTCCAAACCAATTAAACTATGCCACTTACAGTTTGGCTCCTTTCTATTTTTTGCCTTAAATGAACTGGCTGCATCTTTGCCAGCTCCAGAATATTCTCAAAAATCACAAACAAAGTGAATGTTTTGGTTACCTAGCAATTAACTGAGGTGGGTAGCCAGCGAACTAGCCTGCTAGCAAGCGCAATATCCACTTTTACATTCTTGTAAGTACTGCATTTATGTAACTTGTGCAAAGCAGGTCAACACCACAAATAATCAGTAGAGATTTCTTTTTGTGGAAAACAAAAAATGGTGTTGTGGATGTTCCTGAAAATGTTCTAAACTCTGTGTAGGGGGAGGAGGACGGTCACCTCTGAGGACGTTGAGCGCCCCCTCGATGCTTCCACTGTGGAGAAAAAGCTCGGTTGCGGTGGTGGTGAGCCTGCAGCGGGACACACTCTCCTTGCTGCCGAAGTAGCTTTTGAGGGTGGAGAACTCCAAGTTTAACCTGGACATGGCGTTGACCAGCTTTACACCCTACACACACAATTCAGTATGGTAATGTGACTGAGAAATAAGCAAAAAATGTATATTAATTGCAGACACATTAGTTCTCTTTCAATGCATATAGTGACATGGGGCAGACAAAGTACAGACTTCAGGTAATTCTGGTCAAATATTACTTCAGTGCAAGTGAAGGTTGTTCAGCCAAAATTTTACTTGAGTTTAAAGTAGCACAGTAAACACTTTTTAAAAATACTAAAGTATGCAAAAGTACATCTTAGTTTTTTAAAGTGAATACATTTTTTTGTTGTAAGAGCATTTTAGAACCTAGTGATTCTGAAACAACCCACTTTCTTGTGCTTTCTTGCTTGTCGAATATTCTACAAATCCTACAAAAACACAAGGCACTGTCATTTTATTTTTATTTAACAACCAATTTTTGAATTCACATATGAAGGTGGCTCCAGTAAACATATTTGTTCCTCACCTCAAAAATAATCTGTTCAAACATGCAGCTTGTAATTGATTAATATATTAGTATATTAAAGTACAGTATCGTTAGTTATATTAGTGTTCAAAATACCCTTTGTTTATAAACTGCATTGCATTTTATCTTGCTGAGGAGTCTAAAGGCCTGATTATTTAGCCAACAGACATCAAAACACAACAAAAAACATTAAACTAGGGTGAAAGTGAAAGATTATGTCAGTGTGAACACAGCACAGCACACAATGCACCACAAGGAAATATGACCTATGCATTTGACCCATCCGTGCAGGAGCAGTTGGCAGCTGACATGGGCATCGCCTGGCGAGCAGTGCTTTGGGACAGTATCTTGCTCATGAGTATGCCAGTCTGGGACTCAAACCGGCAACGGTGTGGTGCTCCCTAACCGTTACGCTACAAGATGCACTAACAATTAATTTGATTCGGGGGTTTCGTGTTTATTTTTATGCCTTCATAAATCACTGACAAGCTTTCAAATGGAAATATGCTCAATTGTTAAAGCTGGAATTTTTTTCTAATGAAAGTATCTCAGTGATTTTAAATGAACTGAAAGAAAACACACCCAGATGTAGAGAGAGACAGGAAGGGGGGGAGTCACATGACAACACACATGGTATTATGCTTTTATGTTTTTAAGTACCTGAACACACAGAGCGGAAAGCATCAGCAGAGTTCATAAAATGTAGAACCTTCATGGGTAAAATTATGTCAATTGGAGGTTGCGAATAACGTTTTTGATTAATTTCCGTTTAAGGGCATGTGTCCACCAAACACATTTTTTCCACTGAGAGTGGTCAAAACATCTATCTCTGCCCTTTCTCTCAGCGCTCGTTGTTGCTAAGTCACACTAAGCCACTTCCGCGTTCGTTCCTATTTTAAAGGGTTTCTCTGAGATCGCTAGTGTGGCCGACAAGATGGAGAGAAATCGCATCTAAGCATTAGTGGCAGCATTTGAAATAGATCCTCACATGTCTTCGAGACAAGATTGGGTGCAAGTAAACAGCTGGGAGTCTGCCGATTTATATGTCCTGCCCCTTCCTCGATTTTGATTGGCTAGCAAGAGAGAAGTGACGTTGACGAGAGCAGCGCTGTTTTAAAAGTTGAACGGATTTCAAGTTGAAGCACTCTGAGCGCTGCGTCTCCACCAGCTGAAGGCGCTTAGTGCTCTGAACGCTGAAGATCAGAGGATTTGTATTAAAACAGGCGTTGCCAGCAGGTTTTTGGTGGACACAGGCCCTAACTGAGCAGCCAAAACACACCCATACACACGCTACCTTCAGCCATTCTTGAGCGTTGTGATATTTAAACATTAATGAGATCCCCACTTGTCCGAGAAAGCTTCTGACCAGTCCACTAAGTGGTACTTCTTGGCATACTGGAACAAAAAAAATACAAAGCATTCACCAGCATTAATTGTGTAAACATGAAGTATGATGAGGAATGTTTGTTAATGACACTGAAACGGAAGGAAGTGAGGAAATGTATATTAGTTTTCATTAACAAGATGAGACATTCAAAATGTGTAGTTTGTGGTCAAAATAGGGTAGGACAGCCTCAATGGAGACACCCCCTTGTGGCCTATATAAGGTATGACAACAAAAAGTGGCAGGAGAAGACAGACGAACATAGGCTAATAAAAATTCTGAACAAACCTTTAGCATTAGATTTATAAATTACATAAAAGAGTACATTAAGGAATTTGTCCAACAGGAATTGTGTGTTATAAAATGGTAGGAGGAAGAATTCTCGTGATCACATTACCATAATTTGGTGGCTTTATATCAGGGCAAAGACAGGGTTTTAAGTCAATCGATCTTATAAATCACAGAGCAATGCAGTCCTGTCAGTGGTTAGATCGACTGTGTGACGTGTCCAGACGTAATCCCGCAATATAGAGAATATTAACATTACATGATCAAAGTGATAAAGTAGGTGTGTGTGTGTCTGTGTGTGTATACCTGACTCAGCAAACGGCTCATAGGGCAGAGTAAGTCTGTCTTTGGGCTCCTGCAGCAGCGCCGTCGTAACGCAACAGCAAAATCTTGACAACTCCGCCAAGCTGTTAAGACCGTTACACACTCGTGCGAACACACGAGCCAGGCCGGCCCAGTTCTCATGCTTCCTGCACAACTGTCCACACACACTTAGCTATTAAGGCTAGGAAAAAAAGAGGGTGATTCCACTTCAAAGCTAAAAAGTCTCACCTCTACTTGCATCACAGCCTGAGTGAGCTCTGGGATCGCAGCAGTGTGGGGATGAACCACCAGTGCTCTGGAAAGACAGACACAGAGTGAGTGTGAATTTATAATAATTTGCCTTTCTTTTTTGGCAGTGCCCGGGGAGGATACCTTGCTCATGGGTACCTCAGTGATACCTTTACCGGTCCGGGGCTTGAATCGACAACTCTCCAATCGTGGAGTCAACTCCCTAAGCCTTACGGTACCAGGCTATAGGTCGACCGATTATCGGAGGCCGATATTAGGCATTTTGCCGATTATAAGTATCAGTGTTTTATTTTGACCATCACCGATATTAAGTAATTACAAGGTGCACTACTCAAGAAGAAGAAGAAGAAGAAGAAGGAGAAGATGAAGACGAGGTGATTGAATTTTGGATTCATTGGTAGGTTGGTGTTATTCGAGAGCATGTGCAAACATGTCAAATGTGAGTGAGTGATTGTCATTGTGAACACACTACATCACAGCACACAGCAAACATAGTTCACCACAACAAAATGTGACCTCTGTCACGAAAGAACAGTGTGCAGTTTTTCTGGGGGAGCACAGCTTGGAGGTCGTGCCTTGCTCATAAGTACCTAAAAAAAAACAGCTGTCCAACCACTGCTCACCGCTTATTTTTATAAAGCAGTTTTGCCAAGATTGCCAGTTGCTCTCTCAGCTAGGGCTGGGCAATATTACTCAAATCAAATCACTAGAGTTCTGGACCAAATGTCAATATATATTTCTATTTTACTCAAAAAGAAGTCACTCATTTATATCTAAACATTTATGTGCTTATATGTAGTTATTTGGACCTAACTGCACAGAAACTATTTCATAGACAAAACATCAATAAAGCAAGAAAGCAATTTATCTGAGTACTTTGCTTTAACTGCTATGGCAGATCTGACATTAAATATCAAAATAAAAGTCTTTTAACATGTTGTGAACAAAACACAAAATTTGTATCTGAAATGCTCCTGCCCTATTGCACAGGGTTAAGTCACAGTGAAGACCTATTAAATGTGTGAACAGTGGATTATTTTATTTTAAAACTAGACATTAAAATACTCTTCACGTCGTGGCACTTGATATATTGCCCAGGCCAAAAATCGCAATCGCTCTTTACTAGAGTGAGAGCTTTCTTTCAATAACACATTTCAGTTTGGAACTTACTTCTTTTTGCTTTTCATATAAGCTGTACATAAGAAAATACTAAGCAAGAGTTGTACATTTACTACTTGATACACTATAGGCTAGCTCAAGACTGCGTGGGAGTAATGAACAAATGAGACGTTAGAGATTTAAGACACTTAAACAATGGTATTTACAGTTAAATTTGCTACAGTGAGACTCAATTAATTCTCATTTTACTAAACCGTGACGTCCACACCGAAGTGTGAATCAAACTGTTACATTTCTGTACCGTTACACACCTGCATTTGACGGTGTGGAAGGCGTCCATCTGGAGTCGAGGCACCTGCAGCTTTCTGAGATCAGCCTGCATCACCTCAAACTGATCCACCGTGAACACACACCCCGCCTCCACCATCTACATACACCCAAACATATGCACGCATACAAAAACGCAAACTGGTAACACACTTGCATCTCCACACAAAAATCATTTGTGAAATATGGGAAGCAGATTTTGAGCCCTTTATTCACTCAAAGACGTCCAAGTAATTATCCTCCTTTTTAACCGCCTCCACATTCTGTGGAATGAAACAGTGGTCCTGTATGCTCCGTATCTGTGTATGTGCATTACCTTTGATGTGAGGTGTACGAGCTCCGGTACTGAACTGATCAGTCCTCTCATTCTCACATGATCATAAAATGTCATCAAGAACTCTGTTGAAGGCTGGATGGACAAAGAGACACACTATCAAGATTCTCTATTACATCTGTTAATGATTAAGATTCAGTGCTTTGTCATTTACAGTATTTTTTTGGTATTTGTAGGGTATTGCAGCCTTACAGCCTTTCACAGTGTGCTGCGTCAGTGCTGTTCCATTCATGTCTGTTTGCCTCCCACAGCTAGTCAGTGCTCCTAAATGATCTGCCATTAAATGTGGCCTTGTGTGTCAATGTGTAACTGTCAAATGTGGACACTAATTAAATAGAGATTAATGACTAGACACTGCCTGCTCTCATCAGTGCCTCAAGTGTTGGTATTAAGCAGAGTATTCACCAGTGGTGTTGAAATTGATCACATAATCGATGCATCACGATGCAGACACCGACGATTCTGTATCGACACAGTGGCAGACCATAATCATTTATATCAGGGATTTTTTTAACTCTAGTGGTCCGCGGTGGCATTACAGGTGACATGCAATCCAGTTTCAATAGTGAAATCACTTATAATTTTTTGTTTCTTAAATTTATTTTTTAAGACTTTTCCAGACAATTTGGGCATTTTCATGAATATTGAATTTAATGCAAATATCTAAGTAAGAGAAAAAAATACTTCCCCCCTCAGACAGAAGCAGTTGAAAACCCCTGATTATACCATAGCGACACTGCTTGGTGATTTTCTGGCTACAGCATAAAATAATATTTTTAAAAAGAAGTATTAACTACGGCTGCCCGATCCGCAATCCAAGTCCAATCTGTGTGCAATGTGAAGTAACGTAGAAAAACAGATGGAATGCATAGTTATAAATTGAGATATCGCATCGAATCAAATCATTGACCTGATATTCGCAAATGAATCAAATCACACGATCAGTGAAGGTTCACACCTCTAGTATTCACTATTGTTATGTTCTGCCTGACGGGTGAAGCTGATAGTACATATAGAAATGGTGATATAAAAAAGTATAATGAAGTATATAAAGAAAATATAATCTGTTTGCCTCATTTTTTTGCACAACAGTGTCCAAACTAGTCTCCCACTCACCGTTTTTTTGTGTGTGAGCAATGTGTTGATGACTGACTTCAGGCCTCTCAGCTGTTCCAGGCTGAGCAGGGTGGAGAGCAGCAAGTTCACTGTGTTCTGGTTGAAACTCAGCCCAGGAGAGCTCCTGCTGTAATACCCAACAAACACCTCCACTACACACACACAGAAAGGACCACAAACCTAATGAGCAGGATCACAGACCATGATAACACAAATGTAAACAGGAATCACTGAAAACATTGACACACACACACACACAAGCTCTCTGACTTCATCACATAGGCACCCTGGCTCACACACAGCAGGGCTCCAGACAAAAGCAAAACATTTAGGAGCCATTGGTAGAAATTATTTCATATTAATATTATTAATGAATAATATTATTTACTTATTATTATTTGTTTTAGCTTTATGTAGTATAACAGTGCTGAAAGTGTACATATAACTACTAGAAATGGTAAAAACAGTGCCTGCTTTTATTGACTTGTAGAGATATTATGCAGAGACATTCTATGGCTTAGTACTGTGAAGAAAAATAAGGTTAGTCCCAGACAGAAACACTTTTTATCCATTTGTTATCCATCTGGACACAGAATAAATTATTTGAAAACAAAAAAGCGTTTTTCTATATTAATTCTTTTCCTACCGGTTACCTTCTAACATTATAGAATGAAAAAAAAATTCGGATCAATTTAAAATCAAGAAATACTAAAGTCTTGGATACTTATGAGCCAATTTGGACTCATTTTGGTCGGTAAAATAAGATGCTTTTGGTCATTCCGGGAGAGAACTACATTTCCTACAATCCCCCGGCATGCAACGCGGGTCGCGTCACAATAACACGATTACTGCGTGCCCGAAATAAACACTAGAAATGATCTATAAATGGCTGCATAGTATTAGAACGCTGGTTGTTTTTGGTTTTTTTTTCTTTCAGCTAAACTATGAGTTTTGTCTGTAAAAAAAGGGAGGATTTGACTGTGAGCCACGAGCGCTTAAACTCACTTGCGCTTGTGTTTACACAGGTGACCTGCGAGCCTGCACAGTCAACATTCTAATATCTAAGGTTATCGAAGTAGGCTATCCATAATTTCTATTCCTTGCCTACTAACATCACTTCGTAGCCAGTTCCATTACAGTGAGAGCCCAATGGCTTCGGTGTGGCTTTAATCATGTGATAGTGTAGTAGGTAAGGCAGACACGGGCTGAGTGTCCACACGTAATTAAAAGCCGATTTTTGCTTTTTCATTTTAATTTTTCTTGAACAGAGAGAGATGGTCACCACTGGCGGCTGGAATTGAAAAAACTAGTTGCAAAATAAAAAAATCTAGTCGCATTGGCCATCTGGAGCCCTGCACAACTTACACACACTCACTAACACCACCTGTTTACACATTTCAAAATGTGTCTTGGGTAGTCGGATTAAAAACAGATCCCCAGCACTCTTTCCTATCTAGGGCTGCAAGATCAAATGACCAGAAAAACTGACATAGCAAATATATTTATTTCTTGCAATCTTAAGTTCAAAATGCCAGAAAAAAACAAACAACCATTTTCACTCCAAAAATCACAGCTCTATTTAGAAAATAAATTTTGTAAACCATTGCAGGGAGTGAGTAAAAATACTGTGTTGGTCACACAGCAATTCATTGTTTTTAATTGTATGTTTAAAATATTTCTTGACCTTGATAAAAGAATGAAAAATGTGGGAGTGGAAAAAAGAAATGCACGCTAAGGAAGAGTAAGATAAGGGCCCGTGTCCACCAAACACGTTTTTGCCGAGAGTGCTCAAAATCTCACTTCCAGAGCGCTTTCTCAGCACTTTTACTCAGCGCTCGTTGTTGCTAAATTATGAAAAAGCGTCATCGGGCACTTCCGCGTTTGTTCTTACTTCATTCTGTTTCTTTGAGATTGTTAGTGCAGCTGACAAGATGAAGGGAAATTGCATCTTAGCATTAATGGCAGCGCTTGAAATAGACTCTCACACGTCTTCGAGACAAGACAGAGTGGAATAACTACAGAGGGAAAATCACGACTTCTTTTCTGCAACTTTGACTAGCTCCCGCAACTTTATTGCAACAAACACAAACGCCCCAAAACACTGCAACTTTTAACACTTTTTAGAAAAACTGCCAGAAAATCTTTCCACCTTTCATTTTTACCACACCACCCAAGTCTAATTATAAAGAGGTTTCAGACAAGTGTCCGCCTATTTATTTTGAAAACTATGTGGTTAAAAGGCTACTTTTTCAGTGATAAATGTTTATAGGAATGTGTTAAGTAGAATGGCGAACAAATTGAGCGTGCGCACTAATGCAAACAGAGAAAAATCTACAATTCACATATCGGCTCCATGCCACCGATACTCAATGCAGCTATTTAAGTCTTTATAGGACCGATATCTGTCCATGAATTGGATCGGTACATTCCTAGTAATTTGCATTAAAAAGAATTTAAGTGTTACAACTGTCCAGATTAATCGTATGCATTAACATTTGCAGCACTATTCTAAACACAGGACCAATACAGTAGTAAACTGGGACGTACTGACTGGATTTTAAAACCATGCCTTTATGTGTTTCTTACCGGCTCGGCATACGATGTGGGGGCTTCCAACGCGGCAGAACTTCTGAACCATCTCCATGCAGAACTGGGCCAGAAACAGGTACATCATCACTCATGCCCAAATCTACATCTGTACTGTTTATTATAGAGACTAACAGCATGGCAGAACAGCACATTATTTGATAGAAAAATGACAATTTATTCTTTGGAAGGTGATAATAAAAAGGTGGAAAATAGCTATTTTTCCCCCAGTGCGACCTAGGGCTGTGCGATATGACAATATCAGATGATATGATAAGATCAGGGCGAAGTAACTAGTTTGGGAAAGTCTCAGGGAAACGCAACGCAAATGAAATGTAAGAATGTTTGAGGCAGAGGTAGGATGAAATCCCGGCCGGACACATTCTTTAGGTATTAAAAAGAGGACATGACCAGGGAACAGAGTACTGGTCACTTTAGATAAGGGTTTGCCACATTACATGCCATCACAGAAACATTTAGAGCGACTATCAGACGGTTCCAAACAATCTGGCAGCCATCTCTACGATGAGACCTACTGCCCACTTCGGCTATTACAGGATCTTAATATCGCTGTCCTGTGAAACGAACGCTGATCAATTCAAAAATGTTACTAATTTTCCTGCGGTGCTATCCCACACCATTAATGCATACGTCAGAGAAGTCACAACGCAACAAACAAAGAAAAGCTTTTGATTTATCCCAGATAGAAATTTGAAACTCTAACAGTGTGTTTCAATGAATTTTAGCACCTGAAACAATCCTCTCAATGGTGTCATTATATGTAAGCTATAAATACACTGAATTTACAGCGTTATTGAGATATTAGAGTTGTCATTCCGCACAGCTATAACGAGATCCAACAAAATACAAGAAACCTTCATTTGGAGTAAATCGTTTTTACCCCAATCCGAAATATCTTCTAGATTTTGGACCAAGCTGTGAATATTTTATCAATGCAGATAAATACTTTTTAATGTTATTTAAATGTAATATTACAAAGCACTGTAATGTGACTTATATTGACAATGCTGAATCAAATGAAACAATACAGAGTAGTAAAAGCGTGTGAGCATCTGGAAATACAGCTTCAACTGAACTATTTGGTAATCGGCTAATTTAACAATTACTAAGTTTAACTAAAAATCGGTTAATAAATGATAAAAAGAAAAATAAAGAATTCAATGATTTGTCAACAGCTCTTGTTTTTGTTAAACGTCTTTAATCATGTTACGTTCAATCACATTTCGTTTTAAATAACATTAGATAATTACATAAGATATACAAATTTGGATGATGTATTTGAAGTATTTGTAATTTTAACTTTCCTGTAAATAAAAAAAAAATCTAAATATTTCTAAGCAAACCTGATGGTTATTCTGTTCTAGACTTGGTCTACAACGAAAGCTGCACAAACACTTTACACTGATAAAAGTTTTAATATAAAGATACCTAATTTCAGGAAGTAAATTATTTTTTGTTCTAGCCCTGTCTTCAATGACAGCTTCCACACGCACCTTTTCATCTTTGTCCACGGGTACGTGAAGGTATTGGCAGTTCTGAAACATGCAGGAGTGGTGTTCACTGAAGTAATACCAACAGTACTTACACTGGAAAAACACAAGCAGAGGAGAGAATGTTGATACGCATTCAGGTTTCCTTTAGCTTGCATTAGGCCTGGGCAATACACCGACCTTATTTAAGTGATCATTTGTCAATGTGAACACACCACAGCACCAATGTGACCTCTGCACTTGACACATCCTTGAAAGAGAAGTGGGCAGCTGACATGGGCAGCAGTGTGTGCTTGGGGACGGAAACTTGCTCATGAGTACCTTAGTGGTAACTTTACCAGTAACCGTCAGCCTTCTGATCACAGGGCCAACTCTGTTAAGCTACCAACTGCCCGTTATGATGTGAACAACATTTTTTAATGAACTGTAAAATCTCAAACAGGTTCACCCTCATTTCTGTGGATTGAAGAGCATCCACAGTCTTCATCCACATGTGTGTGTGTGTGTATATATATATATATATGTGTGTGTGTGTGTATATATATATATATATATATACTGCAATATTTTTATGCGATATCAAAATACACAATATATATCTCAATACCTTGAAATTTCCTCTAAATCACTGTGTAAATGATCAATTCAGTCCTATATTGTATAAAATGAGACCAATATAATGAATTTAGCCAAAGTTTAACATAGTAAATGCTTTTATTTTAAACCAAAGTATAATATAGCAAACTTTATACCTTACATTGGGGACAGACAAGTGGGCAAGGGGAGCCATTGATTGCGTGCTCATTAAACGTGTAAGACCTAACTATTAAATTATAATTACAAGGTAGATAAACTATAATTCTTTGGTTTTCCTGTAGAAACTTTCTGCAGCGTGCAGTCAATCACAAAACCCGGAGCCATCGGCCAATAGAATTCGCAGGCAGAAACTGCCTATACCCCACCACCAAACTGCCAAAACTCGCCCCTTTCAAACCGCGCACATAGAAATCTCACTCGAGCAAAAAAGCCGCTCGTCGGTAATCTACTTTGCGCGTGAGGACATTTAACACATCGAAAGGAAAAAAGACATTCGCGAGATGAAAAATACA
The DNA here is from genome assembly GCA_032718565.1 of Distichodus sexfasciatus. Lineage (NCBI taxonomy): Eukaryota > Metazoa > Chordata > Actinopteri > Characiformes > Distichodontidae > Distichodus > Distichodus sexfasciatus. Next base: position 11,418 of record JAVGVS010000458.1, on the reverse strand, counting down.
GTTTGCGCACAATATGATCACAACCGCGCACACGATTCTTAATTTTGTGCTCTCGAGTTTCACATTTGTGCTCGCAACTTTGAAATTTACGCCCGCAAAATTTTTGCGGCAAGCCATTTTGCGCGCTCTAGTTTTGGCATTGATGTGACGCCATAGGCGGGGTGCGAGCAGAGAAGCGAAACACAAAACTGGTACAAAACGCGGATGTGCTAGGCGTTTTCTGGATGGGCAGGGGAGCGAGCTGACTGCTTTGACGGGGCAGAAAAGCAAAACTTGAAAGCGAAGTACATGCTGTCCGTTTAACAGTAACGTTAGGATTTATACTCGATGGTCACGATATAGTCATTTACTACATCGCACGTGGAACAAGCCGAGATACATCGAGTATATTCGATATATCGCCCACCCCTAATATATACACTATATATCTTAGACCATATAAGCTGTTTCTGGGCAATTAGATCCAAATAATTTAATATGAGAATCATATCACCTTGTGACTTCTTTTGTTAAATATTGTACTCACAGGGCTGGCAGACTGGGGTCTCAAAGGACGGTCATCTCTCCCGCCAACGGCACAAACCATACAGAGAGAATTAGAATTCAGTTACTGCAATCATATTCCACAAACATACAATTCACATCCTGTCACATATTTGCATCACTACATCTGGGATTGTAGAGATTTCAGATTTCATTTTAACACCTGTATGCATTGGCATTTCTGCCTGGAACCTGGATCCAGGGTTCTGCGCTTTAGCAGAGTTCATCTTGGCATTCGCCTTCTTATCCTGGTAGTTACTCCCGCCTATAACAGACTGAAAATGGACAGAAGAGCCGCATGACATCACAAAACACAAAGTAAAATCATTTAAGTTCCTTTTAAAATAAAAGAGAAAATAACTCCAATCCCATCATAACCAACTCCACAGATGTCCTCTGACCTGTTCTGTCTCAACCTGGGAGTAAATAGGAGACCAGCTCCTGGAGCAGTGTCCGTTTTTTGTGTCTGCATAAAACAATAAGAATGGGTCACACAGTGCACAGCAAACTATGTGAGAAAATTTTTGAAGAACGCCTCCCAGATTTTACAACTTATTTATTAAAACCAGGAAATAAAACAAACCTTGGTGAAATTCATCATCAAACTGGACATCACCTGTGGCCAGATCACTGATCGAGGGACTGTATGAAAAAAAATGTAAGAAGATTCTATATTTCAGAACCTCAAACTTTCAATAAAAGCTCTTGCTTCATCTAAACACATCCCTACCTCCCATACTTCCAAAATCTCCTTGTGCGAACTCGAGCAGGAGTCTGCTTTTTGGGTCCCGTGCTCTCTTTATTGTCCTTCTGTGCTCCCACCGAATCTTTTTCTGATGATGGACGGTGGACGATTTCAGTGACAAGGGCCCCGAAAAGGTCAGGGTCATCTTGAATGACGTCAAGAACGATGGCGTCCTCGGCGTACGCCCGCATTACGTCCAGGTCGCACCCAACCTCTGCAGGACGCTCAGGCAAGAAGGAGGATGTGGGGATTTGGGGAGCCTCAATGACCTTAGAGACCTTCGAGGGTTCTGGGTCGTCTTCCTCAGAGCTGGAGACATGAGACTGGCTGCGTAACTCGTCCGTGCTCGAAGCAGAAGATGGAGGAGAAGTGTCTTCAACACTTTGGCTGTCGACCTGCGTCATCCGTGTCTCCTCTTCCACGGATCTGGCTGAGGGCAGGACTGAGGTGGAAATTTTTGGGCTCCAAACATCCTGATTGTAGTTCAGAGTGGTGTCAAGTGCAGCGGTAGGGCACTGGTCCTCTACGGAAAGTACTGTCGCAGAGGAATCAGGGGGCGATTCCATTTTAGAAGCTTCCAAAACAGGGGAGGAGGGATGTTTCTGGTCTCTGGGATATATTGCGTCCGGTGTGATACAAAGATCAGGGTGCAGACTTGGCGGAGTATAAGAAGTTTCTACTTGAACTGTTAAGCTACTCTTAAGATTTGGTGTTCCAACAGGAGAGGGAGTTCTTTCTCTTCCTCTTCTGGAACTGGAGTCTGGAAGTATGATGCTGACGTTTCCACTTTTTGTGACTATACAGTTGGCGGACGGGCTTGAGATTTGATCCTGACGAAAAGTGACTGGAGAATTATTGTTCTCATCTGCAAGATGGTTCTTCTCTACAGCTCCAAACGTAAACGATTCATTTTGAAAAAAACTGGCCTGTTCCAGGTCAGTGGGTAATTTGAGGAAATGTTGGCACTCATCATTAGCTTTGCTGGGTACTTTCTGATTATCCAGATCCTTTGGACCCTTAACAACTGATGGGATGTCCGGCTCTATCTCAGTCGACTGACTCTGTCTTGACAGATTTTCAACGCCTGTATCTTTCGACAAGAAGAGTTTTTTGGTTCCCTCCTCCACAAACTTTCTGAGGCAAGACTGCAAATTCCTCTGACTGGCATCACTTGTGTCAATCTTGCATTCCGAGCCTTCCAAAGCACTAATCCAACGTGGACCGGTGCGGGCCGGCAACTTCATTTCCTGAGGCGGTCCATGTCTCGGAAAAGGCCATGGCTGGTAAGTGCGGGCGCAGGACAATCTAGGACACACCACGTACACACGGGTTCTCTGGCACGAACAAACATCACTAGTGTATGATACCTCCTCCGAATCTTCACCTGAACCGGTCTCCAGAAGAAAACTGGGACTTGTCTTTTTCTTACAGACCACAAAGCTGTTATAGCCATGCCGGTAAGGCTGGGTAGAAGCAGATGCATTGCTGGCTGGAATTCTTTGAAGGATCATAATGGGTATGGTGAGCTCTGGGGTTTCCTTCTTGTCCAGACTGGCAGAGGCTGCAAGTGAACCTCGTTCTCCATAACCACAAGTCTCTTCTTGGGAACAGACTTGCCTGCTGATGGAGGGCTCGCAAGTAGAATCATCTCTTGATGCAAGTCCCCTGTTTATCTTGACTGGTATCCTCTCAGCAAGAGCTCCAGAAGTCCCATCAAGAGGCTCTGTGACTTCACCTGACGAGACAGAAGCACAGCCATTGGTCGGAGTACACACCTTCCAGGTCTGGCTGACCACCCATCTTCCAGAACGGCGTGTCAGAGACCTGAATTCCTTCTTAAAGCATCGCACCCGTTTACACTTCCTCTTTCGTTGCAGGATCGGCGGCAACACACACGAGAAGTTGCGTGAGATCATGCCAAACACTCGGGCTACATCACACAGTTTCACTTTGGGGGACTTTTCAAATCTGAAAACTAGCCGGCTGGACTTGCCAACAGAACAACCCTCTGCCCACTCCTGCCTTTCTGGTTGGGTGGGCAGATGGGACATGGGTTTACGGTTATAATTCAGTTTTTTACTATGGGAAGGTATGTATTTTATGTCCCCACACAAGGTGCAGCACAAGTTTTTCACCATTCTCCTTGAGACAAATCCTCTGTGTGAACCAAAGCATCTCTCCAGCTCAGCCTTCCTATTTAAAGCTGAAATAAGAGACAGAAAGTCACTGGGAATGGAACACAAGGAAAAGCATAGAGTTGAGATTTGTTGAGCACAACCACTAAATCACAGTGCCAATTTAATTAGAGATAAATCTGCGTTTATAACAACATCAAATGACAATTAATAAAATTTATGTGGATTCTTAAAGCATGAGTGTTATTTGTATACCAATGGGCAGCACTCCACAGTAGGATTTTTTATACTATTTGATTGATCAAAGCTTTCCAATATGTTCTGTACTATTTTTGAACTGCATCATATCATCATGAAGACAAATAACCACACATGCACTTTTAGGGAAACATTTATGTTTTGCATTTCTGGTATATCTATATTAGATATATTAAAAATATATACTATATGCATATCTGATTTTTCAATCTTTCAACTATTTAAAGTGCTATTAATCATAAAAAAATCTGATATCTGCAATTTTATTCTCAGTGGAAAAATGTACACATTTTACATTTACATATGGATGATTCTGCAACTGTGGACAGCTTTATGGTACAAGAAAGGGAAAAGGCCAGGAATGTGCCAATGACATTCGCATAGTTTTTTTTTTTAAAACATGTATTTCAGTCTTCAAATTGTGGAAAACCCATATTGTAATCCCTCTATAATATTTTATATATGTATTATAAGATGGCCTACAATGATGGATGTTTTGAAACATGACATTACTTTTTGGAGAACTATCCATAGAGCAGAAGCATACAAAAGTGTAATATGTTTATTTGACAAAAAACAGCACGCTGTTTTTTTCCAAATTAACAAGTTTTCATGGGAAGAAAACAAATAAAACAGGGTTTTCTGAATTAACAAAGCAGCTCAAAATCTTGTGAGAGGCTCTGCTTTAGCCTACCTGAGAGATGCTTCATGGGTCAAAGATGATGCATCTAATTTATCCCGTTAATTAAAAAAAACCCCAAAAACAAACAAAAAAACCCAGACGAATTTTCTTTCACCACGAAAACTTCAACTTATCTGAAAAGCTGTGTCTCCCCCATACTAAACTATATCTCAAAATCTACCTTAGTTCAGAGAAACAGCACAATTTATCTCGTTAATTTGGGGGGAAAACTGAGCGATCTGATTTTCCACCATTAATTTTAACCTAAAGGTGTTGTGTCTCGCTCGATCAGATATTCGCTTAGAGCGCTTACAAAGATCTCGTCTTTCCAGACATTTCTGATGGCTAACACATCGGTACGAGTAACGCGCAAAGACAAACCTGCTTCATGTTCAATGTTGAAGTCCAGAATGCTATACGCGCTTCTGGCGCTCACTGGAACAAAACCAGCCTGTCGATTTTATTCACCGTGTTCACACGTTTCAGAAAACAAATCAAACGAACCCAAACACCCTCTTCACTCAGACGCTACCTAGAGCCAATTTCCGCTAGCTACTGCTAATTTCCGTAGGCACGGTCACATTAGCTCCGCGTACCGACGGAGGTTAGCGGAAGTCAGTAACTTAGGAACAAAGAACTTTTACTTTTTCTAGAAAGAAAAAAAACTTTCCACCATCCACCTTGCCTTGCAAAATCAACTCATCATTTTGGGCCCGTTAGGTACAATACATTCGTCGTACCCTGTCACGTTTGACATCACACCACTCTGCTCCCGAATATGACCGGCTCTTGCTCGGCCGGAGCTGCTCGAACCGGGACCGGGACAGAACCGTCGCCGCCGTTTTGGCACCGAGCCTTTCAACCTTAACTCGTGAAAGTCTGATCGCTGGCTGCATCGGCGTGAATAAAAACACGTTTAATTCATCCGATTAGGCGTCCATTTGAACTCGGTAACGTAAGTGTAAGTTAATACGGTCGAGCCAGCATTCGTTTTAACGACAGAGAAACGAAGGTCTCCGTTCAACTTTATTGAGAAGAACCGAATTTCCTTTAGATTGCCCCTAGTGGTTAAATTAATGCTGTGCACATGTGAGGTCGTGTTCACGGTGAACACGAATTACGGAGTCTACATATTTAGGATGTCTTAAATGTTTTTTTTTTTTTAATTAACTTTTAATATTCGTTTTCAAAGACTACATTTAAGCTGGTGCTACTGCTGGTAATTTTTAAGTGTCACTTGAAATGGATGATCGCGGCCATTTGGCGCCGTCAAATAAATGCTGCGCACATCCATGTCACTAGAGTGACACTTAAAAATTACTACATTAGCACCAAGTTAAATTTACAACGTCTTAAAGATTTTAAGCTTCACTATTCGTTTTCTCGAGCTACAGCTAACTTAGGGTTCATGTCATGATTTTTTTACTTAGTGTGTCTCATTCAGAACTACTCACAATCTAGGTTGCTTTTGGGTAAGAGATGACAAGGTTTACTTTGACTTGGACTCGAACGTGTTGCAAAAATAGTGAATACTATTTTTAAAAGTTACAATGTTTGGTTATGTCCACTAGAGGGCAGAAACGTGCAGCTTAAAATTGTTTAAGATATGGGACGAACTGTAAGGGGGCAGCAATGTATGGAAATGAATCCTGTTGACTTTTTAAATAATACTAAGCAAAGCTGCTGTGGTTTCTGAGGTCAGTTGGAAGTCATGAGTGCGTTGAACAATTAACATGGCAAATAAAAGGTGGATGAACAATATGGTTAGAATAGTGAATAATGAGAGAGAAATTACTACGACAGAAGAAATATCTGAAGTATAAGACAACATATCATTATTTACAATGGTACTTAGGGCAAAAAAAGACAAACAAACCGGAAAAAAACTACAGATGACAATGAGGACCCCTTCGTCGTTTAAAGGAAATGTATTTTTTTTAAGGAGAGAAATTTAAGCGTTGTGAAGACAGTTAGTTGTTTAGTATTTGCTAGTTCATCACTTTTTCTTCTTCTACTATATTGAATTGTTTGGATTTTTCTTTATTTTAATTGGAGCTGCATTTTTTAGTTATGAAGGCATGAGGAAACAGAAAAAGAAAAACTGCTCCAAGAGGTTCATGTGGTTGGATATGGAGTTGAGAAGAGTTTAGCATTGTCCTCAATTCTCATCCACGTTTCTGTGGATTCAGGACTCAGCTTTATTTAGAATTTGAGCTTCAACTTGAACATGACCTGAAACTGACCAGTGAATGCAAGACCAGCTACAGAAAGCATCCCTATCACATATATGCAAATCATTTCTGTGGCAGAGGTGTGCTTTGGTTTAGCATGCACTTTCCCTTTACACAGTTCACCTGTTTTGGAATATATGCAGTCATTATTTATACAGCTGCATATTTCACCTAGGATGTCTTCCGGGAGCCTTTAAATACCTTTTCATAATTTTATATTATTCACTGGAAATGATGCATACAGATCCTACATTAATCGTTTAAAAATAGACTTTTCTGAAGAGAAAACGCACAAAGAAATGTTTTACCCCTCACTCCAATTGCAATGAACTCGGCCACATTAGGGTTGCCCTGGGCCCCTACATTATTTTAATCCCACCCAGGCTCACACAATCGACCAAATCAAATCTGCAATATAACATTGTAACAAGTAACAAGCCGCCCGCATAATTTTACCCATTTTTTTCTTGAGATGGGCTGGTGTTCTGTTGGAATGGAAGTTAACTGCTACCTAAACACTCAAGCTATACTTAAGAGGATAACTCGAGTTACATGTTTTAAATCATTGATAAATAAATGCGCTCTTCATCTGTCTTGATTTGCAACATCGTTAGGACGGTTACAAGTCTAGCTATGCTAGAAACTCAACTAAGCAACAATCAAGTTCAAATGTTACAACGTGAATGCGCTCACCAAAGAAGGGCCCATTTTAGCCGTCAGCAAAACACTATTGCACAGCGCTCTTGATAAGGGCGTCCGTCCTACGCCATCAATGTAAATTAGGTGGCGTGTGATGGCTCTGTGGCTCTAGAAGCTCGAATTAGATCTGGCCACTCACATGTGCCTGCAGGTTATTCAAGTAAAAAATTTGTAGCATTTGTAAATTTGTGACAAGGCCAGTGCTCATAACATTGGTAATTTATGCATAGCAAATAAATTAATAGGCAACCATGAGGTAGGTGGATTTACATTGGCGGATCTGATAGAATTCTCTTTTCTATACAGATTTTACTAACAGGTCACAAAGGATAAACACAACCATGTCATTGAAATTGGTGAGAAAATATAGTTCATCTTAACACTGAGTTGATTTGTGTTATGGTTACACAGTTGTTAGCTAGGGAATATTTTAGCCAAACACAAAAGCAATTTACTGTATCTCCTGAAAAAAAGTTGTCGCCTGGCCAAAAATTATTGTACAACAGAATCAGAACAGAAAAGGAACATTTCTCCTTTTTTGTCATAGTAATATAATCTTTATTAATAAGGCACCTTGCATACAATAGTGCAGCTTTGTACACTGTTAGTCATATTGTCCATTTTCAAAATTCTTTAACTTCTGCACCAAATTTGCAACAGTGATTGCCCACCATACCTAAAATGTGAAGCTATGGCACCTTGTATAACCCAAAAAATATGTCTAGAGTGTCACTGTGTGACTCTTTTCAATTGATAATTTAAAAGCTATTCGTCAGTGAGTAATGGCATGATTTTAGAGGCAAAAGTGGAAAAAGACTATTGAGCAAGTAATGGCACTTGATGTTAGATTTTGCATGTACTCTTTACAGCGGTTTAATCTTGCTTATCAGAAACATGTGGGATTAGCAACGAGGAAAGAAATGTACAAGCATGCATTGCTGATAATTGAGGACATTCACCCATACTGACAATTGTCTTGTTATGGTTGCAGAGAGCACTAGATGGTAATTTCAAATCTACTTTATTACCACTTTTCCTCCACTTTTGTTCAGAAACCCAGCCATTGCTGACAGCCTGCTGTGCCAGATGTTAGGCCAATTAAAGGATTTCATTTAAACCAAATGCTGAATGAAACTGCTGGAAAATACTCAATCAGCCTCCTTTAAAATCTGCACAGGAAAGACATTTGTATCCATTTTCTAATGTAGAAGCTGAATGATAAAAATTCAACATTTCTTTTGGAAAAAAAACAAAAAACAAAACAAAACATGTGGAAGTCATTCATCCATTTCTTTTATAAGGAAAGTAAGATGAGAACTTGGACATTTTCCATTGTCACATTTTTCACTGATGCCTCAGAAGCTGTTGGATGAGGGTGAAATAGGAAGAAATTAGTAGCATAAGATATTTAATTTTGCTATACACAACTACTACTACCACAAGATTAATACTGTATAATAACTGTCTTGTGCTTATAATAAGGAGAAGAAAAATATAATATTAATGTATGTATAATAGCCACAACCATTATTATTATTATTATTATTATTATTTAGCTGTTTTTTTAATGATTTTTAACCAGATTTTAAAAGTTGTTCATTAAAACAAATGATGATCACCTTAACATACTTTAATGCAACACTCTGACTAAGCCATGGCTTGTATTCATTCTTACATTTCCGAAATAGACTCCCAGTGAGCTTCCTCTATCCCACCCTCGGCAGAAAGGTTCCGCTTGGTGCAAGGGGTGGTGCAGTGGCCCGGAATGCCATCACATCGTAGCACATCTCCTTAAGATAAGAAGAGACAGGAAATGTCACTGGGATTCATCTGGTGGAATGATTTGCATTGGCCCAGTGCGGTTTTAAAACCTTATCGTATGTAAAGTGAGGTGCCATGGAGACAACAGTTTTGACCACACTCACTCGTGGTGACGACGTGATGAAGGCAAGTTCGGTTGGCTGGTACACACAACTGCGCTGCTGCTGCCCATACCCACTGTATGGGGACACCAGCACGTTTCCTGAGGGGCAGAACATTTATTAAATTTAATTGAGGGCATGAAAGAAATTTGGGCTGTCGGTGTCTAGTGGTTCCTTCCTACCTCAAAACTACCACTGCTGAGGAACTGAACAAGACCCTTATCCCCAAGTTTCTCCAGGAAGCCTATCCTATTAATTAAAGAATTGGAAGTCACTCTAGATAAGTTGCTCTTATTTAGATGCTCTGTGAGCTAAACTGAGGTGACGTCACCTCTTTCCGGCAACCTGTCCTGCTCTTTTATTGACTGTAGCTAGCTGATGTCTGGAGCAGATATTTAGCAGACTAGGTATCTGTTCAGAGTCAGAAACTATTTGGTGAGTGTATTTGTGACTTTGTAGTGGTGACACATAGCGGATGTTGACTGCCAATCAAATGTGAAGTTGCGCCCAATCAAGGCCCTTTGTCTGAAACTCAAAAACAGCCTTAAAATTATGTCATGCGAACAAGGCACTACCTTAAAGCACCATTAAAAGACAACTACTAAATTTTGGTTGTCGGTTTGGATGGACGTAATATGTGAAATGATTGGCACAGATCCCAATTGTGACTTTAACTATGATGTCATACTCCTCAGAAACCTACAAAAGAAAAGTTTTTCTTGTCTAAGGGGTGTGACATCCAAGTTCGTCAAGTTCGGTCAGAGTTGTGTCCTCACCCTATAAAGCCCACTCAGATTGGAACTAACAATGAATTCACCTGATTAACTGAACCAGTACAACAATCTTACTGGTCAATGACTTACTGAAACCAGAAATTCATGTCTAGGCAAAAGTGATCATTTATGAGCATTGTTGCATCAACAAAGGATCAGATTCCCCCAGAATATTAGCCGATATCTTGGTATTACAAACTGTTCATGAAACCCAACCTGTTCGTGGAATATCTTTGGAGAATGCCTTGTTTTCCCTGTTCAGGTCTTGCTGGGTGAATGTCTGGTTTCTATAGATGTTCTCATAGACCTGACTCCCAGATTGGTTTTCAGGGTTTTTGTCATCAACATCCAGCTGTTTAGTGACACCACAGATCTCTGGAATTGAGTATGTCATGAGGAAGACCCAACCGTTAGACACCATGGCTATTGCCAATGTGGGATTGCCCCAGTTCGGTCGATTCAGCATCTGGTTGCCATGAATGTACATCACGGCCCATGCTATCCAGATGCAAATGGTGAGGACTCCAGTCAGGAGGATGTAGAGTCCATCTCGGCGAAACGGTTTGTGCTTATGGGTCATGGACGGCACGGCCATTAGTACCACAGCAACCAACAGTGCCATGACGTAGGTAAGTGCCATAGTAAAGTCGATTTTAGTGACAGTGCAGTCACCTGGCAAGATCATTTCATCTTTGACCATCTTTGTAATGACAATCCATTCAATGTTGATAATGACTTCCACCATCCACAGAGCCAGTGTTCCCAACCCTAACAGCCAACCTTGTGGATTTCGGTCTCGATCCAGGAGGACCAGCCACAAGCCATGCATCAGCAGGCAGGCGAAACAACCAGCAAAGACCACCCCGAAACCGAACTGCCTGACCATGCAAATGATTTTGTTCTGCCCCATAATGAAGATAAATGATGTGCCAAAGAGCCCCAAGGTAAAAATCAGGAAACCAATTTGGAGTGAAATCATGCCTTTACAGTTTTGGTCTGCAACAAAGGGCAGGCACGAGAGTGCAGTCACCAGCAGCACGAAGCAAGTAACAACCCCAGCGCTGGCAAACGCCTCCACCACAACGCCCCACAGCTCCTGCAAGTCACAGAGTGGGAAGTACAAGGGATCGAGCAACAAGGAGCAGCCTGGGGGGACGTCGGTTGAGTTCATGGCTGCTGGTGTAACTTCAAAGGAAGTTCTCACCTGTATAAAGACAACATGTAATCAGTTATATTATCTCATCTGATTATTTTACACCCATGAAAGCCAGTATTAAAAGTGTTATAGAATCAGTGGATTCTCTACTAAGATGATCAACATTCCAACTTCTTACAAATATCTATTCAACCAGGACATATTATTGAAACTTGACAAAAAATGATCCAAGGATAAATTTTAATTTAAATAATAATAATAATAATAATAATAA